>JAJTUV010001694.1:0-272743 GCA_021653895.1 Mastomys natalensis
GTGTAAATCAGTAAGTGAATGAATGAAGAATGTAGTGGGGTTTGTTTTTAAGACTTGAAAGATGAAATTGAACCAAGCTTATAAAGAAACCAATCCTGGACTCAGAGTAGGGAATTAGATTACTCAGGGACATCTGCAGACACAGATGACCCAGGCCAGTTTAGCTCTTCCCAGGAAACTCTGTGTTCCCCCTTCCTCTCTCCGCACTCCACTCTACATTCCTAACCCTAACCACTCCCCCATCCATCCCTCTCTTCCAAAGATGTCAGGTGCACCTGGGCCCCACTGTCTAGTCCATCTCCTGCCCTCCCCTCCTGCTCCAGCCCATCCCCTTACTGTATGCTGTGGTGTCTTATCTCCACTATCTGCTGTTCTATGTACGCCATCTCATAGCTTAACCTCCCCTCCCATCATCTCCTCCTTACCAAGGACCTTCCAGAAAGCCTAGCCTCCCTGTCCAACTCTCAGAGGTACCAGAAGCCTGGGGAGGCACAGTGGAGGAGGCAGAATTGTGTACCATGTCAGATCCATGAGTAGGTTACTAGGGTGAGATGAGAGCCAAGGCCTCTCCCCTACTCCCCCACCTCCAAACCAGCAAAACACACAGTGGGCTGTAAGGTTTTATTGCAGAAAGGAAGGATCCAGCCCTGTCCCCACCCTGCTCTGGATTCTCCTGCCTGAAGACAGTAGAAGCCTGCACTGCCCAAGGCTGTCCACACAGCAGTCAGCCAGTTGGCCTCTAGGAAGCTGAATCAAATCCTACTTCACCCTTACCTTAGAATAAACCATGGTCTTTGCCAGGGTCCTCCATTTGGTTATCACCCCCACTCCATACCTTGGCTTTCTTTTATGTTCTGGGACTTGCCACATCTGTCCCCCACTTGGTGCCTGCTGGTCCCTCTACCAGGACACTCCCCAGCCATCCAGCTCCTTGTCCTCAAGCTGGCCTCTGCCCAAAGTCACCATCTGCTGCCTCCTCAGTCACCCCATCTGAACCAGCCCCTTCAGATTAACGGTGGCATCCCTGAATGTGTGCTGTCTCCCTTCCCTGTGAGGTCCCTGTGCACTAGGACTGGGCACTGATGTTGCAGCCGTGATCATAGGATAAAGAAAGGCCCCGTCTCTGGTAGGAACGCGTGTGCCTACCTCTGAGACTGAGTGGTCCAGACCCCCAGGCTGCGGCCACCCAGGTAGCTCCCCTCTAGGTTTCTCTGTGGGTTGGAGGACTAGCCAGGGCGGAATAACCAGATTAGCCTAAGCGGCTCCTCTTGTTTCCTCACGTAATTGGATCGAGGCCGTGTTTCAGTGTGGCTGCATTTAATATTGTAATTCTGCAGCTGCCTCTCTGCTGAGCGCAGCTACCAGGCACAGCTACACAGGGCTGTGGGCAGGGGGCTCTATGCTAACAGGTCAAAGGGCAGGAAGCAGAGACACTGTGTGCCCACAGCCACCACTGCTGGGCATGGCTGTGGAAGGGGCCTGGGACTCACAAGGCGCTTCCACTTCCCTGTGCCTGATATCAGACCCACAGGAAGGGTCCAGTCTCGGGAAGGTCTGGGAAAGGGGCACTTGTAGAGGTGCATCGAAGCAGCAGACCATAGTCCCCAGGAGTCCAAACATGTGTTCTGTCTCACTTTTCTTGGAACACGGTTAAGGAGGTCTGCCCGTGGCCACGGCAGCTAGGAGCTCACTGGGCTGTCACATTGCTAGGTGACCCCAGAAACCTAAGCTTGGATGTTGAAAGTGCATCCAAGGACTAAGGGGAAAGGACATGTGGTTAGTGTATGTGTCCCTTTGTGAGTGTGACAGCTACTGAGTGTGTTCATTGATCTGCTGGTCTTGGTGAACAGATGTCTGTTTCATGAGAGTGGCATGTCCACCCTGTGAACTCACCCTCAGCCTGAAATGCTGAGTCTTGGCACCTCAGGGCCTGTATCATCAATGTAGCTCAGTTGGTAAAGTGCTTGCCTGACATGCACAAGGCCCGGGGTCTGGCCCCCAGAGCCACACAAACAGGAACTAGTGCCACACAATCTCAAGACTCAGGAGATGGAAGCAAGAGGGTTATAAGTTCAGAGTTATCCTTGGCTACATGTGAGTCTAAAGCAACCCGGGCTACACAAGACCCTGTATCAAAAAGGAATATGGGCCATAGGGGGTTTTGAGAACAGGGCCCAGCTGAGGAGCAACACAATGGTTCTGTTCTCAGATGCCCCTCCAACAACGATGGCTTCTGAGCTGGCCACACTTGGGCCCTGTCCAGATGTACATAAATCCCACTGCCTGACCAGACACCTGGTGGGACTGAGTGGCCGCCCATGTGGTTGGTGGTTTCCAGTGGTTCTGAGCATTAGAAGACCTCGGGACAGCCCAGCTTCTTACACCCAAAAGTATGGTCCAGGACCTGCAGGTCTGAGTGTCACCCCAGATTACTGGCACTGGGACTTTGGGTCCTCCACTCTGCCACCCACCCACCCCTGCTTCCCACCCACTCCACGTGACTGCAGCTGGCAACAGCTCCCATCCATCACTCAGCCCTATTTTTAGGAGGTGATAACCCAGCTGTGAAAATTCACTCCTGTGAGGAAGTAAGCCTCAAGCAAGTGGTGAGGGAGGGTAGCAGGGCACAGGGCAACCTGCTGCAGCCAGGGACAGAGGCTGAGGGAGTGTGTCTCCATACCTGTGCCTCGCCTTGGCAGCACACAGAGAGGCTGCATGGCTGTGCTCTCAGCCAGTGCCCTCCAGCTCCAAGCCTTGGGTCCCCAGATACACAGTATACCATCACCCTTGTCACAAACTGGCTCTTGCCTCCTGGGTACCTTGTACCCCTTCCTTGTAGATTCGACAGATTAAAAATGTAGGAATGTGTTTAGTGAATATTTCATACAAACAACAAACACTTTTTTAGCCTAAGCCCATCCTACCCATTGTATAAGGTAAACTTATGCACACAAAACAACAACAACAACAAAAACAGTTTCATCCCTGAAATTTCACTGTTTAGGGCGTCTGGTGTCTCATTTACTCCGTCTGGTAACCCCGCTTCCTTGGAGTAAGCCCCTCTCCACCCATTGTCAAACACGATCCCGGTGCTGGAAGAGTGGCCAACAGGTGTTTGTGCAGCCTGGCTGTCCCTCTTCCTCCCCACAGCTGCCATTCCCTCTGCTTTTATACCATAAACCATCTACCAGACCCCAGGCTTTGCCTGGGTCAGACTTCAGCCCTGGAAGGCAGGGAGGCCAGCATTTTCCTGGGCTGGTAAACTTGAATGCCTTGCCCTCCTCTCTGAGCCTCCAGCTTTCTCCTCTGGAAAACGGGATAGTAAGTGTCTGCCAGGAGATGCTACTGAGTACATGAGCAGACCAGCTGAGACCTTGAAGCAATGAATGAAAGCCGCCCACAACCCCCCACCCCTCCTGTGCCTGCTTCGCCCATTTAGAGGACCTGTGGCCAGTGGCAGTGTGTTGTGTGTGGCTCTGGGTGCTGAAGGAGACGAGGGAGACAGATGCTGTGGGTGAGGTGAACCTCGGCACCTGCTTTGCAGGAGCCCATCTTCCACCTCTGGAAGAAAGGCCCTGGGGCATCTGAGGAGGGTCCCAGGCTCTCACTTGAGGTTGTGGAAACTAAAAGCAGGAGGTGAGGGGGACAGGACGTGTGGGACAGTGGGGCAGTCTGTCGCTGGGGTGAGGCAGGACTACCAGGAAGTACCTCTGGCTCCCCATCACCTGTGGGCAAGGCCAGGAGAGAGCAGGTGGGGAGGGGTGCAGATTGCTCCCCTCCAGTCCTACATCAGATTCAGGCAGGATCTTCCCTGTCTGTCACCACAGCTGTGTGAGATCTTGCATACCTGGTGCAGTGGGACAAGAACCCAGAGAGAGTGGAGGAGGCCAGGGCCAACCACCCTCCTCTCCACTGCACCTTCAGTTTGCACCTGTCTGGAACTCTGCCCTCTAGAAGCTGAGGAGCTTGGGATTAGTTGCTTGGCCTCTCTGAGCACTCAGTTCTCTGCTGTAAAACAGGAACAAGAATGCTGATGATGCCTGCCGAATATCAAGCTGTGACGGCGTCCATGGCATGGCTTAGATACAACCTGGGGTCCTGAAAAGATGGGGGGGGGCGCTCAGCAACCAAAAGAAGACAGGGAACCCTCCCTCACAAGGGGCTATATGAGGAAGGGGCCATTTGGAGGGTAGGCCTAGGTCACGGGAGGCCAGATCACCAGCATCTAGACATGACCCAGAATTCCCTAGGACAAGGCTGACATGTACTGACCATGGCCTTGAACCACTGTGAGCTGCCCTGTGTAGTTAGCCTCAACCCCTTGCTTCCCCAATGGAACCATAATGCCCAGAGAGGGTAAGGCGCTACCTGGAGTCACAATGGCATCAAAGCTTGCCCCAAGGCCAGGGAATCCCTGTGCCCACACCTTCCCTCAGTTATGGATTCCCAACTATCCTTTAAAACCCTGAGGAGGTGGGTGCGGTATTCAGGAGACATGCTAATCTGATGGGAAGGGGCCCTCCTGTCCTGGGTAGCATCTCTCTGACAGACTGCAGGGGAGGTTCCCAGCTGGAGAGAGGATGCAGAACCAGAGTACCAAGGGTGTAGATCACCAAGTAAGTCTCTACCTCAAGCTTAGGACCCGTAAGTGATGCCAACAAATCCTGCTGGTTCATGGTGAAGCACTGAGCCCAGGCATAGGGGCCTCTGAGACACCAGTTCGGACTCACAGGATAGTTTTAATGTTATCTTGTTCGTGGGAGGAAGGATCTCTGAGAACTAAGGCATGCTGGAAGTACACAGGCCCTGGAGGAGACCCCAGTTCAGCAATGGACTGGGGTCTATAATAATGGGGGGCTACAAAGGGAAGCAAGGGGCAGGGATGATGTGAGGACTGTTTCTCTATCCCTTACTTTACTGTGTGACTGAGCCAGAAACTTAACCTCTCTGAGCTTCTTTTCTTATCTATAATATGATAGAATCCCCCACTCCATGCAGGGAGCTTGGGTTTTCAAAGCAATCCCGGGGTGTGGGTAGAGCCCCAGTACTCCCTGCCCCCCATCTCTTTAGTCAGTTCCTCCATCATCACTCATCTCGGAGGTAGCCACGTCAGATCAGGGTCCCGTCTGGACTGTGGGATTGTATGGCTTTGAAGCTGCAAGGGCTTTGGGTTTGGAGGCTGTGGGACTTGGAGATTATAAGGTCTGGAGCTACAGGTCTTGGGGCTGTGTGAGTCTAGGGATGTGAGGGTCTAGGAGCTGCAGTGTCTGGAGGCTATGGGAAAAGCAGTGTCTGGTACTTCAGGGCCTATAGTGGGGCTAGAGGCTGCAGGGCTTGTGGGATGTGCAGTCTAAGGCTGCAGGGGACTGAAGACTCTGAGAGATTGGGACCTGCAGGGGTCTGGAGGCTTCAGAGTCTGTGCCTATTGGCCTTGAATAGGTCTAGGAGCTGCTGACGCTCGGTTGGGCTACAGAGAGCTGCATGCTATACAGTTAGAGTTTCTGGGACTGTGGAATGTGGGGTTTTGGTCCTTTCCCAGAGCCAGAACTGAACAGGCATAGATCTTATCTCCTTGGAAACTGTAGTGTATACCCCATTGAGGCCTAGCTTTTACTCCCCCAGGAACATATTTAGGAGGTGAAAATCCCCCTCACACACACACTTGCATGCCATCTGATGTGCCAGACCGCCCAGGCTGGCAGCCGGCACAGCTGTGCAGCTCCAGCGCCTGTCTCTGGCCCTCGCCTTTCATACCTGTACATGGGCCAGAACGGGCAGCCCCAACTCAGCAGGCGTCTGGCACTAATTGTGAATTAATAAGTTAATTAATAAGTGCCACATCCGACCTCAGTGAATCCTTCCAAAACCCTCCAGTTTCATTCTGCCCATCTTAAGTATGCCAAAGGGAGACTTTTTTTTTTTTTTTTAGCCAGAAAAGAAGCCAGGCAGGTTGAGCGGAGCTCAAAGGTAAATCTGAGACTTCAGGTCCACTCTGGGCTGCCCCAGGGAACAGGATGGGCCTGAGAGCCACCGCTGGGAAGTATGGCCACAGCCTCTGGGTCATGCACACCTAGTTCACACAGCAGGATCCTAAGAAGTGTTTTTGAATCAGTGTGGGAATGTGGGGGAAATGAGACAGAAGCAGACAAGGGGGTCTGTGCTGGGTGCCCAAAGGCCTTCAGAAAGCTGGACCTGCTTCTGACCCTCGTGCCGAAGTCTCAGCCCTTTCCTGGGCCACAGAACTGACTTGTCTACCCTGGAAAAGCTCACTGTGGGGACATGACCCTTTCCCTAGAAAATGACACCATCACCAGCTACACAGGCTTGCAAGGAAGTGTCAGGGTTCACCAGTCCCCAGGTACTCAAGGTTAGGGACCTCTGGGTCAAGCCAAGGCACACGCCCCAGTTCTGAGAGCATTCCTAGTTAATGTGCTCTGGCATTTTGCAGATCTAAGCTTGGGCTGACCGGGAATCCAGGGCGCCAGGTGCAGGGCACCTCATTATCTCTGCCCCAGAGCACTGGAGACCAATGACCTACGCTGGGCTTCATTTGCATACAAGGGTCATAGGCATTTGGTTCATTATTATATGCTTCATAACAGAGAGACGGCATATGTATTCTTTGCTATTTAGCAAATGTTATGTAATAGTTAAAAAAAAAAAAAATCAGCTGGACCTAATTTTAGCTGCTGGGATTCCTGCCTTCGGGCATCCATGGCCTCTCCTGGCCCCTCCCAAAGCCGCTGATGCCGCTGTTCCTGCTGTTCCCCAGCCTGCTTGACTCCCAGACTGTGCACAGGGTCAGAGTTGGTCCCAGCCCTGCCTTAGGCCCAGCTGCAGCTCGCCTCCCCCCTCCCCTGCAGCTGGGGGTGGGGCAGGGAGGGGCGGCTTGAGTTCTGAGTCCATTCTATTTGGGCTCACATCAGCTTGTCTGCCGGGAGGATTTAGTGAGCGGCTGCGGTCAATAGTGCGTTTGTTTTGCTATCGACCTGCCAGGCAGCTCCCAAGCTGCCTGTCCCCCTGCACAGCTGAGACCTCTCCAGGCTGCGGGAGCTGGGACTTGGAATCATCGGAAGACCAACCTCAGGCACTGCCAGTCCCTGCCCACAGCCTGGCCTGGGTGACTCTCAGTTCACAGCCCCTTCACGGTCCAAGAGAGGATGGGGCATTGCAATTGCTGGCTTCATCAGACTCTGGGGCTTCCTGCTTGACAGAGAACCCCCATAACTTACCGGCTGGGGAACTCTGGGACCTACTTTGTGGAAAGCATAGCCTGAAGAGATGGAGCGACACACCTCATAGTAGGCAGCGGGTTTTCTGGGGCAGAGCACTGAGGCCCCATGCCCTACCTTCAGCGGTCCTCCGGGTCTGGTACCAGCTCAGTTAAGAGCAGTGGTCATGTGGGGAGCCAGCCAAGGGGACATTCTTCTTGGCTTCTGCTCAGACAGCCTCCAGGTTAGAGGAAAGTTGACAGACACTAAGTCTCTGACTTACATTCATTCATTCATTCAACAAACATTACCAGGAAGCTGCTCTGGCTGGGGCCCAGAGGTGGAGGCCATAGGCTGAAATCTGGGAGCCAAGGACCCCACACAATTTTGCACAGAGTAGAAAAGGATGTGGGTTCCCAGAGAGGTCTGGGGGAGTGCTGGAGCTGGGAAGGGCTGCTGCCAGGGACTGAGGGGGCCCATGGGAGCCTTGGTGGAGGCCTTTCTGCAAGCATTTCTGAGGGATGAGTGGAATTTTCACAGAGAGGAAGGCACAGCAGGAGGAGGGCCCAGCGGGAGGCAGAGGCCTGGCACAACAGCCGGGTGCACAGGGAAACAAGAGATGCACGTGGCCCCTCCATGAACTGTGGAGGTCTCTGGAGCGTGGAGCAGAGCCAGCCCCTCCTTGTCTACTTAGCCTATCTCTAGAGGGCTCAGTCCCACACATCCCCTTCCCCAACTGTCCCAGAGGGGGTCCTCATCCCTTCCTCTTCTTCCCCTCCCCCTCCAAAATGAGAAAGAGGGGGAGAAAAACTATTATTGTTCACGCCTCATCTCCCCCCAAAGTTATTAAATTTCATTCCACGAACAAATAAATCCATTTTTATTGCAGCAGGAGGAGCGGGCAGTGGTTTGACTGTTTTAACCTTTTTTATTTTTCAAAGTCCTGTTAAATCTGCTGGGATCAGCTGGGATGCCTCCTCTGGCCCAGCACACTCGTCCCTCCGGCTCCTCCTCTGGCCCGGCAGGCAGGGCAGCGCTCCACCTGAACTGCTCTGGTGCTCTCAGGAGGCCTTCCAGTCCCCAGCCTGCCTACCAGGAGGAAGGAAAGGCTCTGCCAGCCTCCTGTTTGTTTGGCATTTTATAGTTTTCCTAACACTTCCCGCGCACACCTCCCGCAGAGCCCCTGACGGAGAGGCATTGCTTGCTCCATTTTGCAAAGAGAGAAAATAAGCCAGTGGCTCTGAACACTCCTGGTGGTTTTGAGAACCCCAGGTACATCCCCCACCCAGGCTCTGACCTGCTCCCCAAGCCTGGGCTGCTTGCCTTACTTGGATGGATCAGAAGACAGCATGGCTTTGATTGGCATCTCAGGCACCCTACTCAGTGCAACAGTGTCACACCTCCCATTCCTGCCACCTAAAAGCCATGTGAGTCCCAGACTCAATCTCTTCATCCATGGCAAAGGCACAATAACAGAGGCAGTCCCATCAAGTCACCACAGGGAAGAGAGGATGTAGGGAAACAGCCCAGTGGTTACCTTCTCCTCTCACTGCCGCTCCTGCCCAGAGCTCACCTGCCCGCTGCTCTGTAAGCCTATAGAGGGTCATGGATGGGCTGAGCGAGGGGGTGTGGGGAGCCTTCGAAACTGGGTCTGCACTAGACTCCCAAGCTAAATTCCCTTCAAAGTTATCTCCCCCTTCAACCATTTGCTAAAGAATTAATGACTGTCAATAAGATGCCTGTTGCATCAGCAGAGCCAGCAGCTAGAGGTTCCCAGTGACACATCAGTGACTCCACTACCCAAGCCAGACCGGAGTGTCACCATGCACAGTTGAGTGCGTACCCTTTAGGGAAGTAGCAAAGAATCCTCCCTGTGTCAGATGTCAGGCCATTGCAAGGATGAACTGGCTCCCACTTCAGCGGAACCCTGCTTCCCGAGCTGGGACGCCCTGTGCTCACCCCTGTCCAATCCTAGGGTCAGCAGGGACTCAGGAGTAGGCATCAAGACCCCGTTCCTGACTCCAGCCTGTAGGAGTGGTCTGACTGTCCCCCTACAGTTACCTGTTTATTCAGGTAAAGTCTGGAGAAGAGCCTTCAGGCCCATCTCCTGTCCCAGGAGTGCCTCCACCCCTACCCAGGTGCTGACAGCTCTGTGCAGGGCTAGACTTAGCAGCACCTCCCCTCCAGGAGGGGAGCTGTCTCAGGTGTCACATGGGATTGTGGCTCCAGGTGAAACTGTCCATCACCTGCCACATTCACCCCAATCCCTTCCCAATGCTTTCCTGCTCCTGACTCCCTATCCAAGGCCAGGGAGGGGCTGTCACCACACCCCACCCATAATTCTAGGCTTCTAGCTCCTATCTCCATCCCACCCTGCACAGCTCCCTAAGGACTCCCTCTTTTCTTTCTCCCTGTTTGAGCACAGGACACTATCAGACCAGATGGCATCAGGTGATCTTCCCTAGGGCTGTCTGTTGGCACCTGGGGCTACTCTGACTGGGGGAGAGAGCAGGGAAGCACAGATGCCCATCACTTCAGACAGCCTCCAAGGCTACCCTGGCTAAGGTAGGAGTGTTGCTGGAGGCACAGGCTTGTGACTGGTGGGACAAGGAGCAGCAGGTCTGAGCTTACTGTCTAGGTAGTAAGAGACAGGAAGAGCGAGGCCAGAGAATGAAGAAGCGAAGAGTCCTGAATGCATGGAGCCCAATGAGGGCTGCGGGGTCTCCTTGGTCTCAGTTTGCCTGTCAATCAGATGGGAGTGCTGGGCCTGGCAGCTCAATGGGATACATGATTCTTTCTGCAGGAACTGGTCATCCCAGGACCTCATGCTTGCAGTTGTTTTGTGCCAACTTCCATTGTGCCCGCTCCCCTTCATAGCCTGCACCCCCATCAAGGGAAGGTGCTGCAGGCCCCTCTAGTTTACACTTTCCAAGCCTGCCTAGGGATGGTGGGTGGAAGAGCAGGACAGGCCTATGCTAGGTTTGGCTGGGCAGCCAGCCACATCCTCTAGTCTCCAGCTACCTGCACTAAAGGGGTCTCTGGCACAGCCTGGTGGGGGTGGCACCTGAACAGAAGGCAGAAGAGTCGTCCACATCCCCCCCAACCCCCGTGGTGCCTGCCAACTCAAACGCATCTCAACGCCATTAATTTACATTTTGATTCGACTTTCTTAATTTTACTTCAACTTGGTACGACTCCGGTTTGAGAATCATTTTAATGTATTTATCTGTGAGGCAATTTGTTAAATAACCCCCAAGACTCGGCGGTTTTCCGTCCTGAGCTTTTATTGCACGGCTGTTTTAAATTAAATTAGTCGTCAGGTCCCTGAGTGCATTGTAACGGGATGAGTTCACCGCCAGCCCACTCGTAAAAGTTGTGCAAACCTCTGGCTAAAAGCACACACATAGGAAAGCAGGAAGCGGTTGCTCGGCTGCTCAATGGCCCTGGGCCCTCGGGAGGGATGTGGCAGTGGCATAGCCACCCACCCTTGTCTGTGAAACAGACTGCTCTCGGGGCACCCCCAGGTCACAAGCTGGGGGTAGCCAGCCAGACATCTCAAGAACAACTGTGAGGTCTGTGCAGACTGAGACAGTTCCTTCCCCTGCTGGCCACCTCAGGCCTCCGGCCTCCTGCTCTAGAGATCCAGCAGGTGTGTGTTGGACTGGTGAGGGCTTGCTTGGTAAGACTGTGCCATAATCCCCCTGGTAGAGCTGGTAGAGCAACTGAGCCTGCATCCTGGCCTCTGTTTTAGGTCCCTAGCCACAGAGAAAACTGCTAGGACGAGTTTGTGGGGAGTGAGGCCTGTCTCCCATTCCCTGGCTGTCCCCCCCCTCCTATGATCTGAGATGGCATCTGTGCCGGCTGTCACCAGTGTTAGGGGCATGGTTTGTGAGCCGAAAGGCACAGGTATTGAATCTATACTTCATTTTCACGTCTGCAGCTGCTATTTTGTGCGATAATGGATTCCCTCTCCGCATCCTCCAGGAGAGCCGGGCAGAGGAGAGGGCTGAGTGCTGTTAATGAGGACCCTGTCCTCTCCTGGGGTGCCTGCAGGGCCTCTCTCCCCACCACGCTGCACCCATCTGTGTCTCCCAGTAACTGAGCTGGCCTCCTCCCCAGCACCCACTGGGCACACTTCCTTCTGTCACAGCTCAGTTTAGCTATCCTTCAAGCCTCTCATTCCTCAGGAAGTCGCCCAGCCCTGGGAAACTAGGGCTGTGGCCATGGGGGGGGGGTCATTTTGACATATCATGCAAGTCTCATAATGGCCATTGGTAAGGGAGGGGGTCAGGGAGCAGGGAGCTTTGTGGTGCGTGGGGGCTCTGCAGTGCATGGGGGACGTACTAGGTGGGTATCAGGGCTGTAAGTATAGAAGAGCCATCAGGGCAGAAACCTGGCTCTACCTGCCAGTTCTGGACCTTGAACCATATGCTTGCTAGTCTGTGCTTCAAGTCACCCCTCAGGAACATGTTTGTCACAGGATTCACAGTGGGCTCAGTCTGGTGTTCAGAGTACCTCACATTCACGCTGTGGTCCCACTGGGGGAGGCAAAGTATGTCCTAAGCAGTGTGATTATCTTGAGGTTTTTGTTGTTTTGTTTTGAGACAGGGTCTTGCTCTATATCCCTGGCTGGCCTGAAACTCCCTATGTAGACCAGACTAGCCTGAACTAAAAAGAGATCCACCTGCCTCTGCCTCCAGAGTGCTGGGATTAAAGGTGTATACCCCTGTGCCTGCTCTTCTTTTCTTTTTTGTTCTTCATACAGTCCTGAGGACTGAATGCAGGGTCTTGCACACACCAGACAAGCACTCCACCACTGAGATGCATACATCCCCAGCTCCAGGGCGCCTATCTAAATTCATCCTTCTGGGCCCTTGGCAAGGCCCTAACATGCACTCAGCTCAGGCTGCCTCCCGGGAAGTTCCCTGGAACCTCAGCCAAGGGCTCTGCTTTGGAGGGAAGGGAATCGTTAAGTAGCAAATCTGACCAGGTGAAGACCTACCTGCATACTCTCCAAAGTGGAGGGTCATGTACTCAAGGGTACATCCTGCATCAGGAGTGTCCAAGACTCCCTGTTCTAATCTCAGTCCAAACAAAAGCAAGGAAAACCTTCCAGACCTCGTTTGTGCCTTGAGAACAAGGTCCAGTCTGCTGCTAGTGCAGGACAGGCCTGCCCACCATCCTTGCTCACAGTGTGCCTACTCTATCTCCACACCTTGCTCTAGAGCTGCCTGAGTCCTAGGCCCAGCCCACTCCGCCTTGCATTTCCCCTTAGACTTTGCTCCAGGGGAACCAGTTACACGTATCACGGGTGGACTCTGGAAGCAATCACCAAATGAAAGCTTGAACAAACAATGATCCGGGTCCTTGTGGACCTAGCTTTTGGCCTCTGAGTGCCTGAGGTGTTAGCCAGCAGCCTCTCTCTGGCAGCTTTTGCCAGGCCCGGCTGGGGCACCTGGGAAGGGCTGTGGAGAAGCCAGAGAAAGGCCCTACCTTGCCAGAGGCCCAGCGCTTTGCATCTCTGATCTTGTAGGAATGCATTCTGGGTTTTAACAAGGCTGGAGAAGAGAAGCCAAGCCTTGGCAGCTGGCAGCCAGGCCTCAGGAGAGGGGCTGTCATGCACACATGAAGCCCCCCCCCCCAAGGCCCACCCAAGGCAGGCCCAGGGCCTCTGGCTGTTGAGCCAAGAGAGAAAAAAACCAAACCAAAACAACAACAACAAAACCAGAATGCCTCCCCCAGGGTCCAGAGGCTCCGGTCAGGCCCAGCCCTGACCTTGCTTTCCCTCTAGGGGGTTCAATCCAAGGAATTAGGACCTGCCTTGGAGGAGGGCCCCACCCTCAGCACAATCGGGACTGTCCGTGGAGGCTGCAGAATGGCTTCATTGCTTTCTGTCCCCAAGCCCCTGGGCTGTGCGTTTGGGATCCCCCCCCCCACACACACACACTCACTGATGTTTTATTCATGTAAATGCAGCCTGCATCTATGCTTAGAAGAGAAAATATGGAGAGAGCAGCAGAGACGGCGACCAAGGCCTCTGGAGGTTTGTGTGGGTGCTGCCCTTCCAAAGGGCATTCTAGAAAGATCTAGATGAGTTCTTTCTCAAGGAAGCCTAACAACCAGGGGGCTGGCATTCCATTCGATGGCACTCATTGTCACCTTTTAGTCTCTCACCGGCTCCTTTCAAGCCTCTCTGCAGCTCACAGCTCACTGGGGAGGGCCTGCATTCCCCCCCACTGCCACCCTCAGAAGCCACACTGGCTGGGGCCTGGGAGGAAGCGGGAGACATTGTCTGTGCTAATTGCATTGTTAGACCGAAGGTGCTCGTGTTCGCCTGTCTAATTTGGGGCCTTTATTTAACACGATTGCTGGCTGACAGCCTGAGGATCATCCACTGCTGCCCACGCTGCTGCGTCCGCCACCCCTGCTCCTCTGTCCCCTCTTGCCACCCTCCACACTCTGTCAGTCACTACCTCCACACAGCAGTTTCAGAGAACAGAGATGAGGATGACAGCTCAGGGTGAAGCCTCTTGACCCCCAAGACCGGCCTGGACTCCCCCACACCCCGAAAACTCTTGTTTACCCTTCAAGAAAAGCACAAGGTCATTCTCCCGGAAGTTCCCCACCCTGCCTCCTGGGCAGCCCTAGTCTACTGTTTTGAGGAGAAACAGGCACATGGAGCCCGCCCCACCCAACACTCAAGCTGTGCTACTCCTGGGCGGAACACACTACTACTCCCAGAACTACTCCCCAGTGGTTCTGCTGAGGAGAGTGAGGCCCAGAGAGGTTGAGTGACCAGCCCAAGGGCACACAGAGCTGTGGTGGCCTTTCTGCTATTGCTCCATGAAGGCTCCATGGAGATGAACTTCTAGTGGCCTCACTGAAGCCCTTACAACTGAAAGGCAGTGCCAAAGCCCAGTCCCTAGCACATCTAATGTCCAAGCCCTGGATCAGGCTGGAGTACAAAAGTACCAGGCAGAGCTAGGTTGAAGGTAGCCCTCCTGGCCTATTTTGTGGTGGCCATCCATAATAGAGCCAAGGCCTGACCAGGCCTTAGAAGGGGGACATCATAAAGCAGTTAACTTCCCAAGAGGCTTCACTAGAGCAGAGGGACAAGGCAGAGCCTGTCCCCCTGTGGTTCTTTCTGCAGCACCCAGGACAGTTCCTCTACTCTGCTGCTCTGTGCATCTATCTCCCCAGGGTGGGTGCCAGGGGACAGGGCAGGCTGGGCCTGCTCTGTCGAGATCTGTGATGTTTCACTGAGTCCCATGGGAGGAGTTTCATTGGGTCCCCTGTTCCCTGTCCTCCCAGCCAGCCTGCCCAGTTAATCCCAGGGTGTGGATTAAATATAAAATCCTAAACAAGCCCAGCCAGTCCGTCACTTGCCTACTGATTCATACATCTTGCGTTTACTAAACAACTACTGTGTACTAGGCATTATACAAGGCCCAGGGCCTATTCCAAGGAGTGAAGGAAGACAGTTTCCATGTCCAGCTGAGGGAACCTCTGCTTAGTGAAGTCCAGGAGAGCATCGCAGCACAGGATGTACTGGCACACAGCCAAAAGGCCATCTCCCCAGGGAGAGGGGATAAAAGCAGACCAGGCAAGGGATTGGAGAGTGTCTCAAAGGAATGAGTAGAGCCAGATCTGTTTGGGAAAGAAGCCAATATGTGAGGAAGAGAAAGCTGTGGGGGGTGGGGGGGTGCACACGCTGTGTGGGGGGGGAGTGCACACGCTGTGTGTATGTATGTGGGGGGGGTGCACACACGAAGTCTAAGAGCATCTGATTCCTTTGAACCTTGGTGCTTCCAGAAGTCCCTGCAGACATCTGTCTGGTTAGTTGGTGTTTGTGAGACACGGTTTCTCTCTGTAGCCTTAGCTAGTCTGGAATTCACTATGTAGATTAGGCTAGCCTCAACTTGCCCTCACCCTCCTGCCATGGAGTACTGGGATTATGGGTCTGCACCTCACACATGGCCAGGGAGGGTATTTTAAAATGCAGATTCTGAGACCAGCAAGGTGTCTCAGGGGGGAGGTTAAGGTGCTTGCTAGGAAAGTCTGGTGGCCCTTAGTTCAGAACCAGGAGCCACAGGAAGGAGAAGCC
Source organism: Mastomys natalensis (assembly GCA_021653895.1). Taxonomy (NCBI): domain Eukaryota; kingdom Metazoa; phylum Chordata; class Mammalia; order Rodentia; family Muridae; genus Mastomys; species Mastomys natalensis. Next base: position 15,316 of record JAJTUV010001694.1, read on the forward strand.
TCTGTGGATGTTTAGACACACATATACAGAGAATTGTAACTTAAAAATAAAATGCAAAAAAAAAAAAAAAAAAACCCCAAACAAGTAAAACGCAGATTTTGAGCCCCTGCTACAGATAATCTAGCAAACTGAAGCTGTCCCCAGGGCCCCACTTGGTCTGGTTTTGTTTCTAGACAGGATCTCGCTGTACCTGGGCCTTGTATAATGCTCCTGAGGGGGACACTGAACTTCTGACCTTCCTGCCTCCATTCCCTAGTGCTGGGGTTATGGGTATGCACCGCCATTCCAAGCATATGTGGTGCTGGGAATGAAACCCAAGGCTTTGGACATGCTAGGCTAATGCCCTACCAACCCAGCCTCGGCTCCCTGCATTTTGGACCAGGCTTTGGTGATTCCTTACAGAGAAGTTGAGGGTACTGTGGGTCATGGGTGAGTGACTTGGAAAGCCCATGCTTGGTGCAAGAAGGACCACTGAGGTGCAAGCAGGCCAGGTCCACTCCTGTCCCCAAGCAAATGCCTCTCAACTACAGGCTAGGGGCTGTAGACCCAGTGGTGGTGCGGCGTGAAGGAAGGGCAGACAGCGGTAAAGTCAGAGCGGGAGCATCCATCTGCCCTGACAGCCAGCAATTACACCGCGTGATCGCCAGATTACTCCAAATGCATTTATTACAGGGGTTAGAAGCGGGGGACTTATTTACTGGCAAATCCATACTCATTACAAGACTCAGCCTAGCCTAGACTGAAAACAGCTCAACTGAAACAAATAATTACCAAAGTCCTTCCAGCGCGAGGCTCTCAGGTGGTTGTGTGTAGGGGGGACACCAGGCCCTTCCTTGAAGCGAAGGGAGGTGGCGGCTGGTGGAGGATGCCGGGGTCGGCAAGGGGTGATGCTGCTGTCCTGCGGCGAGGCGGGCCGCCCTTGAGCCTGGCGCTGCAGTGCGCATGCTTGTCAAGGTCATGAATATGCAAACGAGTTCCAGGGCGGCGGCCACGCCCTGCCTGGAGGGAAACAGGAGACTTGGGAGCTGTAGGACGCCAAGGTTGAACCTGAGACATAGTACAGGAGTTGCATTTTTTTCGGGAAAAACACAGAGCATCACCTTCAAGTTGTTGAATGAATCAGTCAGTGAGTGAGTGAATGAATGAATGAATGAATGAATGAACCAACGAACGAACGAACAAACAAAAGAACAAGAAACAAACTAAATGGAAACACAGACAGCCCTTGTCCCAGGTCACTCAGTCTTAAGAAGCCAGTTTCTGGCACCCAGGAAAACCTGCCACTCACAGCATTAGTTGTCAGGTGCTAAGTACTCTGGGAGGGTGTGGTGTTGTGGGGTACAGGCAGCACAGTGGAGTCGCCAGGTCTCAATGCTTTCTGTACCCAACTTGGGATCTTTTGGCTTTCTGGAAGGGAAACGTGTTGAGGCAAGATCTAAATAGCTCACATCGCCTTGATAAGTAACTGAAGATGATCTTGAACTCCTTGATCCTCCTGCCTCCACCCTTCCAAATCCAGGGGATACAAGGGTTAAAGACATGTACTTCCACACCCAGCTATTCTGATGTCTTTCTAGGAAAAGCAAAACATGCAATGGGCTGAAGTCCTTCCTCCCATTTTACAGACAACGACACTGAGGCACAGACCTGGCTGCTCCTTCAAGTGGGCTCATGTAGAACAAGCACCCCTTGTACTCTGGGGCCCTGGACCATGGTGGCAGTGATCAATGCCCGCCCGCGTGGGTAGCTGTCAGGTCGATTGAAATGTGGGCCCAGCCTCTGCCCGCTGGGCAGAGGCTGGCACCACCACCCAAGCCTTAAATATTCATTCACTTGACAGAACACTAATTAAACAAAGTAAGGTGCATTATTACTTGATTAAATTTTTTATTGGCAGCTTAATTGGTCTGTTAGTTGCCCCTTAGGGAGATGTTTCTGCTCTACCCCACCTCACAGACACACACCCGCGTGCGGGAGGGAGCCCCCAGTCTCCTGCACTGTCCTTTCCCACATGCAGTGACCAGGGCACCCCAGACACATCTTCCTGTGTGCCCTTGCCCACTGTCCCACACAGCTGACCCCACTCCATGGCATCAAGGGCCCTTTCCTGTTGAATCATCAACAACCAATTTGCACCTGGAAGGAAACATCTCCTGTCAAGACCCCTGAGGTCCTCAAAATGAGTATCTGAGACCGACCCTTTGGAGATGGAATAGATCCAGATTTGAGGGGACAGGCTGGAAAAGTAGCTCATTTAGTAGAGTGCTTGCCTAGCATGGACAAGACCCTTACGTTTCATCCCCAGAACACCATTATCTGGGCATAGTAATACAAGTCCATAATCACCACAGTTGGAAGGCTGAGGATCAGAAGTTAAAGATAAGCCTGGCTGTATAACAAGTTTGAGGCCAGCCTGGGCTACATAAGATCTTGTGTCCAAAAACAAACAACAAAAACCAGACTTGTGGAGATGATCTGGGCTTGACTCAGCCCAGTGAGGTTGGCTGACCTGGCCCTCTCTGTGTCACTTTCCCTGTGGTCACAGCCTTGATGCTACCTGTTACCCAATTAAGGGTGGAAGTTCCAGGTCAGGAATATAGCTCAGTGGTAGAGCTCCTGTCTCTCTGCACAAAGCCCTGGGTTCACTTCCCCAGTGCTGGGTGACAAGGAGCATAAGCAGTTTGTCAGGGTTCTCTGAGTACTTGGGGTTGGCCTGTGGAAAGGCCTGGGATGTCCCCACAAAGCAGGTGAGACCACTCTGCCCTGAGTAGCACCCTACCCTGGGACAGTTCCATCTACCACCCCTACACATAGCATAAAGCCCAGCTGCTTAGCTACACCGCATCTTCCCAATATGCGTACCTAAGACAAGTTGGAGACACAGTCATCCTCCTTCAGTGGAGCTGAGACTGGCAAGATACCTCTACACCAGGTAATACCCTTACCACCACCTCCATGGCCTTCAGGTGCCAGGCCACCCATTCCCCCAACCTAACCTCTGGTACAGCAGAACAGGTGAAGAGCCACAGGCTAACCTGTCCTCTGGCCTCTTAGTATCGCTATGCACTGTGAACCTCAGTCTGCCCCACTGCACACAGGTGCCTGTCCTTAAGCCAGGGGAAGAGGGGGAAGAAAGCAGGACACAGCAGTGGAGGGCCAGGCCGGCTCCTCAGCCACTTAGCAAACATGAAAAGAAACCCTTCTTTGGGTAGTAGAGGCAGGTAAGAAAATGGGGTCCTCCCAGGGTGTCTTAGATCTACACATAACCTGCACCTCAGCTGCACCCAGGTTGAATCTGGGAGCCACTCCATTGTGGGTCCTGCCAACCCCAGCTATCTTCTCTGCATCCTCCCATCTTCCAGAGAGGACCCAAGCCCCACTGATGCCTGAGGAATCATCTGGCTGTCCCAGAAGCCACTGCTGGCAAGCAGGAGGCAGGGTAATTGGCATCATGGGCTGTGAGTGCAGGAAATGAGTGGCCACAACCGGCACGGAGCGGGAAGCTCCTTAGTGTCACCGGCCTTATCTAGGAACAGGCTGCCCAATTACAGGGCTGTGCCCACTACACCGAGCAGCTGCCAGCTCTTCTGCTGCCCCTCCCCAGTGCCCTCACTGTATCTCCAGGCTGAGGAATCTGTGGCCCCTTCCAGCGGTCTGGGGCAACTCTCCAGGAAAGGCTTGACCTGATACTGACCCTCCCAGGTGTGCAGCCACAGGTGTCCTCTGAAGTCAGCAGGAATAGAGCACCCTGTTCACATGCCTTCTCAGCTCTCCCAGCAGCTGAGAGAAAGGACTGATGATAATTTTGTGCGTGGACAACATTCCGGCATCTATCTGGGAAATGCAGTCACTGGGGGCTGCGATAGGGTGTCATATATTAGGAAAATAGGACTGTAATGGGTTTTCAATTGTACATAACGCAGTCAGTATTACAAGATTACACTGTGTGGTACTTGGTGGCTCACAGATGGCTGAGGGACGCAAGTCAGAAGTGCTGAGCCTAGGGTGTGTCTGGATGGGGGCTGGGGAACTGACTGGTAGCCCAAACAATGGCAGGCACTGTGCTTTAGGGTTGGTCCTGTCTAAGTTCAAATCCCATGACTTCTCCCATATGTGTTCTGGTTTCCACATTTGTAAAAGGAGGGGTGCACACACCTGCCTATAGGATTGTGAGAATTAGCCGAGCTGTGGAGAACACATCTCAACAATTCATGGTCCCCGTCCTGTACTACTTTATGGGGAAATCTCCTTCTCTGTGGACAGAAGGGCAGAGTGGAGTCTGAAGACCTCGCAGCCCACTCTTCTGAACTTGACCTCCTAGGAGACACAAGCCCTTGGGTTTGGGGTCCAGACTGCCTCAGGTTGTCACCCCTCCTTCTTCTGCACAAAGAGCCACCATGACCTGCTTGGCTTACAGAGTTCTGACAGACATGTCTTGTTCCCAGCCAGGGCTTTCTGAGGGCTAGATCTTGCCTAGCATTCTATCCCTGGAAAATGGGATAAACATGGCACCATGCCACTTACTCCCTCGGGTTTTCATTCTACCTGAGCAGGCTCGGTTGCCCCAAGCAGGAGCTATGCATGGACAGGGTAGACGAGAGGTCCTACCATCCCCACAGCCTGCTTACCTGCTCTTGGACTGCTGTCCCCACCCTGAATTTAGCACCCAGCCAAGCTTACCCCAAAGCTTCCCTTTCTTCTAACCTTATAAGCTACAGGCTCAGGGTAGCCTTAGACTGAGGGTATGCCTCAGTGGTCTATCCTTGGCACCACAAAAGAAAACAAATTATTCAGGGTGGCTTAGAGCCTCACCAGAGCCACCTGGAACTCAAATGCTACAGTAACTCTGTTTGGAGGTTTGTGGGTGGCCATGTTACAGCTGGTCCGAGGTCAAAGGACAGGGTCAAAAGGCTGGGCTAGGATGCTGAGTAAAAAGAAGTGTCCAGAAAAAGAGTGTTGGTCAAGTGGAAAACAGCCAGCCCAGAGCCTACGGCCATAAGTCTGATCTGTTTAATAGCAGAGGGAACTGTGTGTGAGGGGAACAGTTCTGCCACCTCTCAGACCCCTTCTTCTGCCCATAGTTTATACCATCCCACCCCATACCACAGAGCCCCCAGGATTGACACAGCACTTCTTCCAGGCTCTCAGCTGTCCCTGGTGAGAGCTCAGGAATCAGAACTCTGGCCCTCTAGGGCATGGGGTTGGTGTGCAGGAGGGACCAGACTGGCTACCCACCTGGGCCCTGAGCTGTCATCTCCAGACGGAGCACTGGGTTGTGTCTATCCTTCTGTCCCTCTCTAGCAGAACCTCCTGTTCCCACAGCTGCTCCCCCACTCTCACCAGCCTCATCCTACAGACAGCTTGGTGAGGATGTGGGTGTGAATTTCCACGAGAAAGGAGGCTCTCCCTCACTCCAACAAAGAATCAGAGCTGAGCAAGAGGAAGCAGGGAGGGACAGTAGAACTCGGGGAAGATGCCCAGGCAGGTGAGGACCCCTGGTAGGTTTGCCAGGCAGTCTCAAAGACAGGAAGCAGCATGCATGCGCTGAGGTCCAGCCACACAGCCCCAGATTGCTGTGGGGGCTGAGTTAGATTCTGGATCCCACTCTCAGCTCTTTGCCAACCCATCCCACAGCCAGGACAAATCCGACAAATTGTGCTCCAGTTCCAGAGACACTCTGGGGACCAGAGGCCCAGGCCAGAGGTCTGACAGCAGATCCCTCATCAGAGCCTCAGAGAGCTTTGCATGCACAGCTGTTAGCAAATGTCAGCATGGCCTCAGTCCCACCCTGCCGTGCCAGCCTGCCTCGGTGACCCTGAGGGACTGTGGCACACTCAACAGTTACTCGCCAAGACTAGTGCTAAGAGCTGTACTCCAAAGAGGCCTGAGCATCTCCCGTTCTCTCTGCCCAGGGGAAATGGAGGCAGTGTGGGGAGCCAGACATCCAACTGGCGCTCCATCTGTGACCATCATCTGTCCATGTGTCCATCACATACAGATGGGTGCTTTAGCTTAACGAGCCAGGCCCTGGAGAATGGAAGCCAGGGATGAGGCTTCTTCAGCGCTTGCTGCCTGGGGGGGGGGGGGAGGCAGGGGGTGAAGGAGACAATGGACAGCCAAAAACTTCACGTGCCCAGTGCCCCAACCCTGCTCTCCTTAGCCCCATGGGGCCAGAAGCTGCTGAGCCAGAAGCTGCCCCTCTCTTACACCCACCCGACTCCTGACCTGTGCAACACGCCTGTACGTGTCGGGGTGTGAGGGGGGTGCCTGCTGGATGAAGGGCAACTCCACCCACCCAGAACCCAGCTGCTTCTGGCTGGTATTTAAAGAGTTGTCCCAGGGTGACTGGTGCTCATTCCACCCACCCTGAGAGTCCCTTTCAAGGTAAATCAAAGGCAAAGCTGCCGGTTACCCTTCACCCACGCACACACTCTGCCCCCGCCTCCAGAGTGCCTCAGCCAAGCTGGGCTCTCAGGCAAACTGACAGAAGCAGTAGACTTGGGGTCAGTTAAGTCCCCAGGCTCCTCTCAGGATACACAGGTCAGTGTGAGGCTGACACTGGCTGGGGATGCAGGGACGCCTCCCAGACCAAAGGGTGGGTACAGTAGCCAAAGTTTAGCTGGTTGTTTTAGGGTGCTAAGAATCACAGCCTGACACCTGCTAAGCACACACTCTCCCACTAAGCAGTGACCTCAGGTGAAGGAGAGCTACTATCTCTTTTAATAAGGAATTCTAGAAGGCCCCAGAAACTGGTTGGACAATGCCACCCATGGTGGTGACCCTATCAGAGAAAGATGACTGACAAAATGATTCTGTTATGGCAAGGGGGGGGGTCAGGCTCTGTGGGGGTACAAGCAAGGAAAAAGACAGCTGGTCAGAGTGGCAGCAAGAGGGAGGGGGCTGGCCTTCTCTGAGAGTCAAGAGGTGTGATTCTGTCTACCCAAGGAATGCTGGACCCATTTAACACATGAAAAAACTGAGGCCCAGAAACTGGGGCTTGCACTGGTGTAGACAGAACCCACCAACTGATTGCATCCTGCCAGGTGCCTCAAGTACAGAGGAAATTAAAAGGGGTGAAGGCTGCTGACAGCATGTTCCAGGGAACCCCACCCCCACCCTGTTGATATTTACTGGAAGCACAGCTTGGATTTATAGAACTTGTGTTTCCAAAGAGCTCAGAGCCTCATCACAGGCCAGCGCTTGCTGTCCTGGGGGAGGGACACATCCTGCCTTCGCAAACTTGTTAATAATCCTCCTTGTCAGGCAGTTCCTCCTCCGTCTAACCTAAATCTCTCCTGTCATGGCCTGAGCCAACTGTCTCTGCCACGGCTTAGTGCATCCCAGAGCAGGCTTTGATCTGTCCTCTGCGCCCCTGGGAGACATAAAGATATCTCTGAGGGTAGTGTGGCCTTCTTTCCTGGTCCACAGTTCTTCCTTCAGCAGCAGCGTTCCTTCCCTGGCCCTGGCTAGTCATGGGCTCCACTGTCCTTGTTGGGGGGTGGGGGGAGGCAGGACTCAGAAATGTGGAGCTGGGTTTCCCGGTTGCATTCACAGACTAAGGTGACAACTCCTTTTTGTCACGAGGATGCAGGCCTCCCTTCCTAAACCTGAACTCACTGGAGAGAAGTCAACCATATCTCAGGACCACAGAGCAGGTTGCTCCCCAGAGCATCTGGCACAGAGAAAGCGCTGGGTGGAGATGGAACCGCCTGGTTCTGCTAGAGGGGAGCCGACTATGTCAGCAGAGGTGGGTGGAAGGAAAACAGAGACAGGAACAGTCTTGTACCTCAGCTCTGTCACAGAACCCAAGTGACCTTGAACAAACTCCTCCTGCCCCTACAGGTAGGCAAAGGGCTCTGTTGCCTTGGCCACAGGTTACAGCCCTCCCTCTGTCCCTGCTGGGCTGGAAGTAGCCCCAGGCCTAGAAGCCCTAGACCAAGGAAAAGAGGAGAAAGTGGGGGCTTCAGTCATCTCCCTGGGAGTTGCTCTTGCTGAGGACCCACTGAGGCCGCTCTGTAGGCTTCCTATCCTGCTCCAGCCATCTGAGCCAAAGTGTCTGCACTTAACCCTGCAGCCTCAGAGCATCCTTGACTCCCCTAGGAACCCACACTCCATGGGGGACACAGCCATTTCTGGCCAACGCTGGCTTCAAACACTCCAAAGAAGGCTTGGCCTAGCAGCTGCTTCCCAACCAAGACCTTCAAGAAAGCACAGGCTGCGACTGCTCCCCACTCCCACCCCATTTGCAGAGCCTGGCCTGGTTAATCTGCTTCATTAAAGGCACTAATTAATTGGCTTAATTAAAAGGGTAACCTCCAAGCCAGCAGATCTCCTCCTGATGAGCGGAAGAGTGACTGAGGAAGCCAGAGTTGAATAGGTGCAGCGCACCCACTCCTGGCCTTCCGTGCTCTCCTGGGACCACAGACCCAGTCATAGCTCTTGGTGTCTGGCCTGGGAGATCCCAAGAAGACGCCAGTGTGCTAAGCTTTTGGCTGGGCCCTCTCCCTCCACTCAGTAGGCAGAATTGGAAGCCCACCTTGACTCACTGCGGTGCTGCTCAACTGCAGTTAGGAACCCAGAACAGAAGCATCCTAATGGACCCCAGAACAGGCAGGTTGCAGCCAGTAACACTTAACAGGCCAGGAGGGACTGCCAACTGCCATAGGAGGGCCAGGACTAAAACCACACTGTGCCTGTCTGGCAGGCAGCTGGGCCAAGCTATGGTAAGCTCTTGCAGGAATACTACTGGTGCTGTAGCAGGATCCCATGGGGAGCAGGGAAGGACCTCTGGAATCCCAGATTCCATTATATTTAGTCAAAAGAACTGAGCTCAAATCTCAGATCAATTCCAGGAACTGGAAAGTTGTGTGGCAAGCTTCACCTCTCCCAGTTCCTCAAACAGAACACCTGCCAGGGATAACCAGTCTATTCCCTTTCCAAGTAGAGCCTTCCAGGCTCAGTAGGAAACAGAGCTGGGATTGATTAGTCATGCCTGCCACGGGTGATGGTTAAGAAGTACAGGCTTGTGTACCATTCTCATTCAGTCCATTCTGCCAGGCCCCAAAAGGCTAATCATGCAGTCAGCTGAACATTTTCTGCCGTCACAGGGAATCATTCTCACAATACCTCAAGCCTTTACAGAGGACTCAGCTCAGCTCTTCCCTAGACAGCACTCACTTAGCTGTCTGCCAACTTTCAAGAGAATGAGGTGTTCCCAGTTAAAACTGAGGCACTTGTAACCCTAGCATGTGGAAGGAAGAGGCTGGAGGATAGGGAGTGGCTATCCTCTGCTGTCAAGGTGAAGAACTGGAACTCCTTGCAGAGAGAAAGAAAAAGACAAAAAGAGAAAGGCTGGGGCCGTCTGCCATGGAGTCACTGCTAGAAGCACCTTTTGCTCTCAGTCTGCTCTTTCTCAGGGAGGGAAATGGCCATGGTGGGGCTTCCTCTAAAGATCTGTCACAATGGTTACAGAGACCTTCCTCCTTCCCTAAATGTCAGCCTTCTCTGACCTGGACAGTCTCTCTAATAGGTGGCAGAGTTGAAAAGATGCCACACAGCGCCCAGGGACCACTAGTGGCCCCGAAACAGTCACTCTGCCTCTTTATTGGACCCCCAAAGGGAAAGACTAGACCTCAAGTGGAGATAGGGTGCCTTACAGTATCCAAAGGAGCTCAGCCAACTCCTCTTAGGGGATCATCTAGACAGAAGTCAGAGTGCACCCCTAGGACCTGAGCCTGTCCCTGGCTCATCTGATAAACCATCCTTGGGCAGTTTGGCCTCTGCTACGAGTACTCTGGGCTAGTACTCCATTGTCAGCTTGTAGCTTCTTCATGCTGAGCCCAGGGCTTGCGCAAGGCCGCCTGTCAGATCCAGACAGATTCTGTCTTTGCACAAACAGCTGTTCGCCTGCTCGACAGCTCTGCCACCCAGGAGAGGTTCCAGCAAGGGGCCCCGCCCTGTAATGATGAGACTCAATCAGCGGCTGCCCTGAGGAGGGTGGGGCCACGAGGCGGCTGTCACCACAGCTTCAGGCTGCCATTGAGGAACTGGACTCTGGAGCCTCTAAAAAAGCAAGGCGATGGTGTAGGAGGCTCCAGGCTCAGAGGCGGGGCCTTGGGTCAGGGGTTGATCCAGCAGATCCTAGCAGCATACAGGGTATGGCATGCAATCAGGAGACATCCACCCTGGATAATGGTTCCCACGGTGTGGTCCCCCTCAGCCAGGTCAGACCACAAGCCATGTAGGTGGGGACCTGTCCATGCCAGGTGATCATGGGAACAGATCCAGTCGGGAAGAAAAAGGCCAGGACCCAAAGCCAGACGCTGGGTAATCACTACTGTCACAGTGAAGGCTGCAAAAGATATCCATCCACCAGGCCCATGAACATATGGCCACAAAGCAGGACCCCGTGCAAGTTTACACAGCTGCCCATGGGTGGCGTGAACATATCCAGATGGGCCAAGGAGAGCTCTGGATACGGCTCTCAGATCTGAGCCTCAACTAGATCTCTTGGTAGTCAAGTCCCTCAGGTCCCTGCTATGGAAAACAAGTTGCCAGCTTTCAACCTACCTTTTGAGGTTGGAATCCACAAGGGGGTGGGGGAGGTGCCAGGGTTGGAAAGGGGCCCTAGAGCCTGCACCTGTCTGCCCAAGAGCCTCACTTCCCACCTCCAGGAAGAGCCCCAGAAGGAGCAGGCTCTCACACCCACCCTTGCTATAAGAGGCTGCTCAGTATTCATATGAGTAGCATTAACTGTGTATAATCTGGTATCCAGACTAGGCAGGCTGAGAACAATCCGCAGCCCAAGCACCCTGAGGGAGGCTTGGTCTCTTCCCTCAGGGTGTGGAGTTTTCCGCCCGGAGCAAGCCTTCCTGGGGATGACACAAGAGGCCTGCAGGGGGAGAGCTACAGCACACTCAGCCAGGCCATAGCCCTCTCTGCAGAGGACTTCACCTATGGGTCTCACACAGGCTCAGCACTCATTTCATAGATGGAGAAACTGATCCTGCACAGGCTAATCAGGCAAGCTGGTTTGCAGCCTGCCATACATAAGACCCTAAGCTGTCTTTGTCTCCACCAGCCCCATACTACTCTGCCATCCACAGGCCCACATTCTACCCTGAAGGCCTTAGGCCAGCCCCTGTCTGTCCAGCCCCTGACTACACAGTGAGTACTGGGGGGGTCCTTCCAAGAGTAGGGCTAACCTGAAGGAGGCTTAGCCCTCAGTCCTCCTTGTCTCCCTGGGACTCCATAATTCCCTCCATCCCCCACCCAGTGCCTTAACCACAGAGTTCAGAGGAGATACCATGAGGTCAGGGGCTCAGCACACAATCTGCCCATCACATCCAGACGGGAGCACAGACAACCTGGCTCATTCCTCAACAGGAGGATCAGAAGCTCAAGGTCTAGGACACATGAGACTCTGTCTCAAATATCCAGGGGAGGGTTTCAAGAAGGACCAGGTCTACACTCCAGCCTTAGGGTACTATGGTCTGGGCAAGCTCCCCAACCTTTGAGCATCTCAGTTTTTTCATCTCTGAACGATCAGAAGAGCTGCGTCAACTGACAGGAATGCTTTATTGGGGGGCGGGGGTGTGAAAACAACAACAAATGCCTCCCAGAGACAAACACCGCAGTGCCCCTGCATGGCAGGAAGCCTGTCCCCACCATCAGTACCACAACTAACCATCTCATCCTCCATATTGTCCCCATCGCCACCCGTGCCAAGTCTGGGCTCTGCTTCCAGGGCTAGATCTGTAAGCAGGGTGCTCCTGGCTCCCTGACTGGTAACACAAACCACACCTATCCCAGCCCTAGGGCAGACCCAGGGCAAGAGGTCCCCAGCCTCCCACAGATAAGGGCCCCTATCCTGTTGACCTTTAGGGTCAGGGCAGGGGCAACATGCTGGCACAAAGGCTGAGCTGTCTGTGCCTCTGGCCTGGCAGCTGCTCGTGGCTAGCCTTTTCACCACAAAGAGGCCTTTGAGCAGCTGCTGGCGGGAGCAGTGCTCTCCTTGAAGGCCCCGGCTCTCACAAGCCCTGACTGTCTGGAAGTCCATCGACCAGGGAGACAGCTGCCGTGGGGGCAGGGTCCAGGCCCTGCCCTGCTCCTGGGCACATTGTTGCCCCGGCCTCCTCAGCCTCATCCTAGAATGCCCAGCCATGGCAGGCAGCAGGCCTGAAATCTGGGCTTGGCCTCGGGCTGGCAGGACAGGACTTGACCCGCACTATGAATCAACAACTGTTGGCCTCCACAGAGCCACAGGAAGTTGCTGTGGGGTTGGGGCTCTGCCTTCCTGCTTCCCTTCCTGTTCTTGGTCTCAGCTTTCCCACCTGTAAAATGGAGCCTCCAATTTATACTTGGACACTTCAGAAACCAAAAAAACCCTCACTTAACACTCCACTCAGTACAATGCATGTAGCGAGATCTCAAAGAATTGCCAGCCCAGCTGCTACCGTACCACCAGCCCCACAGCTGCTGGAGGTGGAAGTGGTATAGGAAGGGGTCCCAAGGCAGAGACCCATCGTCCCCAGTACCCCTCACTCTGAGTCTCATATTTCTCCTCCATAAAATGGGCTAATGGGTATGGTGGCGCACACCTATATTCCAAGTACTTGGGAGACTGAAACAGGAATTGCCATGAATCCTAGGCCAGATGGGCTACAGAGCAAGTCCCGGGTCAGCCTGGGCTACAGTTAGACTCTACCTCAATAAAAATAACAAGGGCCAATGAGATAGCTCAATGGGTGAAGGCACTCACTGAGTAAACCTGGTAGCCTAAGTTCAATCCCTGGAACCCATGTAAGTCTGCACGCACGCACACACACACGCACACACACACACATGCACACACATGCACACACACACGTACACATGCACATACACATGAACACACACGCGCACACACACACACGCACACAAATTTTTAAAATATAATTAAAAGTAAAGGGAGCAATTTATGGATGAGCTAATGAATGTCAGATTCAATGTCACAGAATGTGAGGCTTGCCAGTGTGCTGGAAGAGAGGGGACAGAAATCTAGTTTTTCATGGATCAGTCAGGTAGGGCTTCCTGCAGGCAGTAGTGTGTGTGGCTAGCTGTGGCAGGAAACACACGGTTAAAGATCAGTAGATGACAGCCATACTTGAGCAAAGGTGCAAGAAGAGAAGGTAAGGCCCGGGGACAAGCCAGGGCCAGGCTAGGCAGGCCGAAAGGCCAGACTCAATGCTTTGGACTCAGTTCCTCTGACTAAGGGAGCTACTGATGGTCTCAGAGTCAGCAAATGGCCGGGTGGAGTTAGATGTCAGGCTGTGCCTGAGAGGATGAGAAGAGGAGGGCCAAGTGGCCGTCTGCAGGGTGCCCAGGCCTTCCCACACTACAGTGCAGCCTGAGCCTGCTTGCACTGAGTGTGTGAAGGGGATGTGGGAGAGAGGAGGGTCATGGTCCAACCCCCCAATCAGCCCTTCTACACCCAACATGCCTGGCAGCCCCAGGGCACTGTCACACCTAGTGTTGACACTTTAGGCTGAATCTAGCCATCTTTATGCAGTCGGCTTTGTGAGCCTGTTTTCTCATCTGGGAGGGGTATTGGTGTCTTTTTCCATAAAGCAAGCTCTGTGTGTTTTATTTTGTTGTGACTTGATTTTGAGGTAAAGGGAAGGGAACCCAGGGTCTCACCTAGTCAAACACTTTATCACTGACCCCTACCCCTCCAGCCTGACCATAAGCTGCAAACTAGAAGGCTGTGCAGGAAACGACCCTGCCCTGGGCTTCGTCACTGTGGCAGGTAGCGCTAAGAAGAGACGAGATGGTGTGCCTTTGGGGACCAGAGGTAGGAGCCATACTAGGGGAAATGACCCCGGATGCTGTCTCTCAGTTTTACTGAAGTGGGAGGGTTAAGTGAGATTCAGGACACGAACCCCAGAGTCACTGCAGCCCACAGGAAATGCTCAGCGTGCCCAGCACAGCTCCTATTGCACTGTGAGCTTTGAATTCCTTCCCACCATTTACAGAGGGGTGCCTGGAGTTTGGTGCTCAAGGATAATGACCAGAGAGTCTGCTCCAGAGACCCTAGTCTGTCCTCTCAGAAGCCAACAGGGCTACCATTACCCAGCTCCTATGTCTGAGTCCCAGGAATGAAGCTCCCAGGAGCGCCACACGCCACAGCTGTGGATTAGCTTGCCAAGTGAGGGCCCAAGTGTCATCAGCACTCCAGAGATTCAGCTCCACCCCCTGCCATGCCCACCCAGCTTCCCCTCCATGGATCCCTGCTCCCCTACTCTGGAACTGGGTCCCAAAGAGATCCAGCAGCCAGGGCGAGTGTGGCACATCCTCAGGAGAGCTGCCCAGCAGCCCAGCTTGGGCTGCAGAAACTGGCAGAGTAAATAATGACATTTCCCCCTCTTCTCGCTCTTCGCCCCTTTCCCTTCCACAAATAAATTATCAACATGCCCAGGTCCCGGCGGACTGGAGCATATCTCGGGGAACAATGAAAAAGCTTTTAATAGGATTCCAGGAGCTGCAGCCACTCGCTCACCACCCTAATGGAGATTGCTCTGTGACCGCAGGCCACCAGCGCCCTCCCAGGACCCTTGCTGCCCGGCTCCTCCCCAGGGCACCAGTAGTGGCACAGCCCAGCTGAGCCACCTGCTGACATCACAGGCCAGTGGTGTCTTCGGCAGAGTGAGCATGGCTCCCGCTCCAGCCCTGGGCCCACTCTCCTCTCATGATCACACCTCAGTAAGGCTGTCCCCTAAGAAATGAGGTCCTTTGCCTGCTCTGCCACTACACTCCTCTCCCTTATGAGGCCAAAATCTGTTCAATGACGCCACTGCCCCCACCATGAGGGTACATGGTGGGGTCTCAGGAAAGAAGGCTGAACCCGGAGAGGGTACACACAAGACTCCATTGCCACAAGATACTGCCCTGAGGCCCTGAGCATGTGCCCACTGTGGAGGCACAGGTTCCTGTCAAGAAAGGAGAGAGACCCTGATCCACTCAGCATGTGCCTCAGTCTCCCCATCTGTCCTTGTAAAGGACCCAGTCAGACACAAAGTACTTCTCAAAAAACAGACCTGTTGTCCCTCTGCCTCAGCGTGACCTTTGCGGCTAACTTCACTCCCCTATGCCTTACTTTACCCCCAGGACACTATTGTTTCATCATATATTGAAGGGAAACTGAGAGCAGGTGCTGTGAGCGGTCATATGCTGGCTGCGTGACCTTGTCTGGTCACCTTCTCTGCCCAACCCTCAGTTTTCTGCTCTGTAAAATGGCACAGTTTAGAGGCCTTTAGACCCTCAGTATGGTACTCTGGGAGTTATGCAGGATATACAGTAAGCCCTCACTGACAGTCGCCTGCCAGGTCCCAACACTTAGAAAATACCCAGTAGACCCAGCAGGGTCCCTTTTGGCTTAACTCCAGGAAGCCATCCTTAGGAAAAGGTGACATTTGAGCTCCAAACTCTGTTTCCCACAAACTGGCTCTGTCCCCTGCCATGTCCTCGGGAGCCAGGTCCTCTCTAAGGAGTGACCAACACCTGCCTCTTCACCCTCTTCATCATGGCCTAGGCCTTTAAGGCCCATTGTTTCTGCTGTGTGCTAACCCTGGGTGCCAGGCCCCAGCAGCTCAGCAAATGCCCCATGGGCCAACCTATTGGGGACAGTGGGGTGTTGTGGAGGCAGGAGGCTAGCTCCCTGGAGCCCTGGGGAGGTCAATGTCCTGGTACTGCACCCAGCTTGGTCTGGCCCATCATTCGAGTTCAGGAACCTCCACCGTGCTCTCCCAAAGGCCTCCAGCATACAGTCTTTGTATGGACCCCAAATGTGTGCTTAGTTGTCCCACTTTATTGACTGAGGTACAGAGATGGGAAGTAGGGTATCCAGGGCACTCAGCTGACTAGTAACAGGCAAGATCTGAACCCAAGGCCAGTGCCCAGCACTGGTATTCCACTCCCTGGCTGTATGGTAGTAGACCCATCCATATGGCCTTGGACAATGCTTGCCTTCTTTCTGTGTCTCAGTCTTCTCTGTAGGAAGCATCAAAAGCTTGCCAAGCTAGAATGTCCTGGAAGCTGAGGTGTGGTACTGCCTGGGTCCTCACCAATCCAAGTCTGAGGGGTAGTGGAGAGCTCAAGTGACAGAGCTGATGATGACACTGGGACCCTTGGAGGCATTACTGTCCATCTGGCTGCCTGGGACAGACCCACTCTGGCATCTTGTTCCTTCAGCCCCACTCCTGTGACAGGCCCAAGGCATGAAGACAGAGTCACTATCCAGGGCAGGACAGTGAGGGCCACAGGGCAGCAGCGGCCTGCAGGTAGAGAGAGGTGGTTCATTCACCCTTCAGAGCTGGTTCAGGATGACTCAGGGAAGGCAGCTTGGGAGAGCCCAGAGGTATGCTCCAGTGTGTGCAAGAGTGTGCCTGTAAAGGCAAGCGTGATCATTCGAGAAATGTAAACCTGGGCACAGCTGCCCTGAGTTCCTGACCTGGCCTTGGGGCTGGGACTTAACCAGACTCCACCCACATACTGCATAAGAAAAGGAGCAAGGGAGGAAGGAAACCTCACTTGGTTCCCACTAACCCCCCTCCCCTCCCCAGCCAGAGCAGTGGCTAGGAACCACTGCATCTGCCCCATACTCTAACTAGACCAGATAACTTCAGTTCAGCTACACTCCCATGATCCTCTGCAACCTGTCATACCCCTGGGGTAGGTTGCTTACCTACCCAAAGTCACATTTCCCAATCCAACTAGGTCTCCCAGATTTAACCATAGATACAGCTGGACAGATCCCCACATGGAACCCAGGGCCATGTGTCCCTTGGGCAGGTCAGTCTGGTGACATACCCTGAACTCACCACAGGCAGGTCAGCTGTTCTACCGACAGCCACAAACAGAACCCTAAGGTTCAACAGCCTTGTACAGAGCCCTGAGAGTCAACAGTGAGCACGGCACCCAGGACTCTGCTAACCCTCACCCTTGCACAGGCCCTCAAGTGCCCTTGCCCCATCCTCCCCTGCTCCTCCAAGCAACCCTTGGAACACTGCCCCCAGGAAAAGCCCATCCAGGTGCCAACACCCAGCAGCAGGTTTTGAGGACATTTTCCTGAGCAGCACTTCCCAGGCGTCGCTTGTGGGGGAGGGGTGGAAAGTGGAGGGGCTGTGGGGATAGGTTCGACAGGAGCAATTTGCTTCTGGAGATAAATGCCATTTCCTCCGAAGTCATCCCCCCCATTCTCTTTCTTCTCTCCTTCTCTTGCTCTTGTGAACGATCTCTCTCTCTCTCTCTCTCTGTCTCTGTCTCTCTCTGTCTCTCTGTCTCTCTCTCACACAGTTTGCTAAATCTGTTGTAATCTGGTGCCAATTCAGGCAGAAGGAGGGAAAAGAGAGTGGGGGGGAAATCTCGCCACGGAGCGTCCTCTTCAGCCACACAGGCAGGAGCGGCCGGGGATGGTGCCTCGTGACCCCAGCCTCAGTACAAAGCCCTCCCACCCTCCCTGCCACTCACCACAAAGCCTGATGCATCTGGGCCCCAGCCTGAGTCTGTGCTCTGCTTGGGAGGCAGTGTCCCCTAGTGGTTAGCTGAGCCCTACACAGCTGGGACCTGGGACCTCAGAAGACCTCCTCCCTACTGCCTTCACCCCTTCATCCCTTGAACTACACCCCCAGCCCTGCTTCTCTGTCCTAGCCCCTAGCCCCTACCTGGAATCCCCTTTATCAGCAGCTGCCTCATCTCTGTATCATGGCCACTGCCCTTGTCATGAATAAGCCGAGCAGGCCCTGGACAGCCTTTTACTGTGCAAATGCATACACAGCTTTCAGTAGAGATGGGATGCCAGGCTGGGCATCCCAGAAAGGACAAGCCATCAGTTCCAGTCCCCATGCAAATACCTGAGGTCATCTGCCAGGGGGTCTTAGCCCTGGGGTTCTTTGCCCGTCAGTTCTCATTCCTGTCCTTCCTTGCGACTCACCCTTCCTATCTTCCTCCAAACACACCTTCTCCAAAAGCCTCCACCACCCAGGCCACCGTCCTTCCATGTGGGAGGGTGAGTGTGACTGAAGTCTGACCCCCAGCTGCCCAGGGGTACAGGGTTTTGTTGTTATCACTGTTGAGACAGGGGCTCCCTGTGTAATCCTGGCTGACCTTGAACTACGTAGCCCATGCTGCCAGGAATTTTCTGGAACCCTTCTGACTCCCAAATGCTAGGATTACAGGCATGCACTGTGGTGCCCAGCTTCAGGACGGCCTTTTGTTTACTTTTTTGTTTTGTTTTGTTTTGTTTTGTTTTTCGAGACAGAGTTTCTCTGTGTAGCCCGGGCTGTCCTGGAACTCACTCTGTAGACCAGGCTGGCCTCAAACTCAGAAATCCGCTTGCCTCTGCCTCCCAAGTGCTGGGATTAAAGGCGTGCGCCACCACCACCTGGCTTTTGTTTACTTTTTAAAGAAGAGTTTCACTATGTAGCTCTTGGCTGGCCTGCCACTAGCTATGTAGACCAGGCTGGCCTCTGAATCACAGGGATCTGCCTGCCTCTGCCTCTTCAGCACTGGATCAGAACTGGTTTTGCTCTGGACTCTTGTCCAAAAGCCCAAGGCTATGCTTGACTAGTCTCAAATCTCCTAACTGAATGAGTGAATAAAGGAATGAGCTAGAAAGAAGGGAATAAGAACTGAGGGACGGAGGTGTTTTATTCTCAACGTCCCTTCCCCTGGGACCTCTTCTAAGTCCTCTCCCTATACTCACCACCTCAGCCTCTACTGACTGAGGACACATCCACAAACGCCATGGTGGGAGTCCCAGAGCCAGGGCTGTGGTGAATCCAGCAAATACCTTCTACAGAGCAAGTGGAAGTCCCAGAATCCTGGCATCATCTGCAGAGTGACTAACCCTGGGGAGCAGCTGGGCTCTGGGGACCAAAGGCAAGTGCACAAACAAAATCTACCCAGCACACAGGCAAACACAGGCCTGCAGACAGAGCCGCCCAGGACCCTCAGCAGTCCAGCTGCTGCCAGGGAACACCAAGCCAGCCGGGGGTAGGAAGCATGGTAGAAGAACTGCTGTTGCCTTTGTGCACCCTGGCCATCCCCAAGCCCTCGACAGTACAGGGTGACCCCTACATACAGAAAATGACAGAATCCAGCCCAGGCCCCAGACAGCGCCAGGACTGATGAGACAATCTGGGGTCTAGAGGAGGTATGCCTGGATATAGTCACAAAGAGTGCCAAGTTTCAAGAGCAACAGCCAGGGCTGAGGGTCATACTACCCCTACCCTTCCAAAACTCTGTGCTCTCCCTGCTGGGGGGGCTAAGACTGGCAAAGTCTCCTTACCTCAGGACCCTCAGCCATGGCCACACTCATACATCACAGCTCGTGATGTGCCTGAACTTGAAACTCCTCCTGTGGTCTTGGATCTTCCCACTGTCACTTGGACCAGGAGGTACTAGTGTAGAGAGCCCTGACATTAGGAGGCATTGGTGACTGTGGTAGGGGACTTAGCTGTCCTGCCTGCCTTCCGGAGGCCTAAGAAACAGTAAGTACACGCCCCAGTGCAGGTGGGAGTAGACTACAAGGAGCCCATGTTGCTAGGCATGAACTCTGCTGACACTTCCAGGGTTCACCTCATGGTGGCTGTCCCCAAACAGGCTCCACTACTGCCCCACTTCCCAGATGAGGGAGCCCAGGCCTACAAAGGTCAGGCTTGCTGAAGGCCAGCTGGCCAGGCAAAGGAATCCTTCCCAGGAACCACCTAGGTCCCTAAAACATGATCCACCGGGATGACAAGATGTCTAATGTCATTTCCAGATCCTGGGATGAGCCAGCCCAGTACGATACCTCTGGCACTGCCCCGGCAAGCCCCACCTCCAAGATCAGGTCACTTTGCAGGGGTGGAGGGCTGGCTGGAAAGGGGTGGCCAACAGGTCCCCAAGTCCTAAGGGGCATATAATGAAACCCCTGCCCAGCTCCCTGACACTGTGGTTACCTGGTGCCCCCTGCCTTCACAGTGCCTGCATGGGAGAAGGTGGCTATGCCCAGCTATCTCAAGGGGTCTGGTCATCACAGTTCTCTGCCCCAAAGCAGCTACTTTTTTTTTTTTTTTTTTTTTTTTGAGGGTTTTTCTGTGTAGCCCTCGCTGTCCTGAAATTCCCTTTGTAGACTAGGCTGGCCTTAAACTCAGTGAGTGATTCATGAGTCTCTGCCTCCTGAGTGTTGTGATCAAAGGCGTGCACCACCACACCCTACCAAGCATCAGCCACAGCATGGGCCTTCTCGAACAGCCATCTACATCAACGTCTGCTTCTCTATCTCTTGACACCTGAGGAGTCTGGTCCACCGGGGGCTCCAGTCCCTCGCTGGCCAACTTTATACCGACACCTCTTTCCCAGAATTTTGGCACACTGTCCTGCCCTGCTCTCTCGTTTTCAGGCATGATACCCGTCCCTCCCGATAGGTCCTTGACAGGCAGTTTCCCAGAAGGGGGCTACAGACCTGGGGCGTGTGTGTGTATGTGTTATATATATAATATATATATATATATATATATTATATATATATGGAGAGAGAGAGAGAGAGAGAGAGAGAGAGCAGGTAGCATAGGCTAAGCCACTAGGTTTCAGTGGAGACTCACCAGGCCAGAACCCTGACTGCGCAGCCTGGGCAGCAGGGAAATGATGCAGAGATGGCCCTCTGGCCTCTACCACCTCCTCTTAAACAGCCTGAGTGGATCTCCCGGGGACTTCCACAGGACTCTGATGGAGACACAGTTGCTAAAGGCCACATGTAGCTAGCTGCATGGAGGAATCTGACCCCTTAACCTGCCAATATCTCTACAGATAGCCTCTGCCCTTACAGACCCCTGAGCCAAAGAGCAGGGCCATTAAAGACTTGTAGCAAGTGCACATGCATTTTACAAAGTATTCCCTGTTCTCCAGCCAAGGTCCAGGGAGTAGTTACAGCAGGCCACTTATAACAGGACAGAAACACTGAGGCACACAGAGGAAGGACTAGCAAGGTAGAGTCTAATGGATGGACCCCAGTACCTGCATGGACTAAGCCAAGTCAGGCTGGCCATCATTTCTGCGTGTGGGCTGCTGAGCCTAGCCTGCCTGACTTCCACTCTCCCCGGGGAGGTTTTGCCTATAATCTTTCTGAGAACCAAGGTGGGATGTGCATACCTAGTTTCTCCACTACCCCTCCCCCGACACGCATACACTCAAAAAGCAAACCTGTCTCATTTCCCACTTGGCCTTTGGCCCGTCGACCTCAGCTCTTCCTACCCCCCCAGACCTCCCAGGGACCCTCACAGCCAACCCAGCTAGGCAGCATCTCATCCCAGGCACTGGCCCTGGCAGCCTGGGCCATTTCCATTTTAAACCTTCAGAGGAAGCCCTGAGCAGTCGCCCACGGCAGGCACCAGCTGACAGGTGATGTTTGTGCCTCTCCTCCTGGGGCTGGCAGGAAGACACGCAGTTGGCTTTCAACTCCAGAAACCTGAGCCTGGAGCCCCTGTGTGCAGCCGCCTTCCCCCGTACTTGCAGGGAGGGGAGCCCCAGCCCACATCTCTCTGCCAGGAGAGTCAGAGGTCCTAGGTCCTGCTTTGCGTACACCCACTCTCTCACCCAGACAGCCTCCCCCAACTCCTAAGCTACCTAGGGATGGAACAGGGTGGGGCTGATCTCCATCCCCCAAAGGATGCAAGAACGGAGATGAGGCAAAGCTGGACCTTGTCACCCTTCACCTCTGTTCCCGTGCCTTGGCTTTATTTATTCACATCAGACCTCTCACTTGGGCCTCCAGGGCCTGGCACACCCCAGCTGAGCTGTGTTCTCTCTTAACCATATGCCCGGGAGAGCCTGAAAGCCCTCCCGGGGCCCCAGGAAGCCTGGAGCAGCTCCCTGATGTCGCCGCTTCACAACTTTGTCCTCCTCAGAGAGCTCTGATCAACCACGGCTCCCTGCAGCTGGGCAACAACGCTCCCCAGCTTTCCGCCCCTGGGCCTCGGATCCCCACGAGGAGGGGCGTGCTCGCGGTCTATTGCCTCCTTGTCTAGGGAGCTGGAGGGTGGGGGATTCTGCGCTGTGCCCCCAGCCCATTCGTCTCTCCGTTCCACCTTTGCAGCCGCCAGGTGCACAGTCTCAGCCCCCGCCGGCACCAGGCTGCCAGTCCACAGCGCGCGCAGGGAGGGAAGTTGGAGGCTGCCTATGCCCCCCTTGAAGTCGTTTTAAAAATAAAACCTCGCTCTAACCGTGACTCACGCGGCTAGTGGGGACGGGAACGCGGCGCCGGCCGGGGCCGGCCCGCTGCCCTCGCCGAGCTCGCCCCTCACCCTCCTTTTCCCGGGTGCAGGGCAGGAGCTGGGACCGACCTGCTCAGCTCGACGTCCCCCGCGGGCCCCGCTGCCATCCCCCGGGCTCAGCCAGGGTTCAGCTTGGGGCTGCAAGCGAGCCCCCGCCCTTTCCAGCCTCTGCTCCGGGGAAAGGAGCCGCGGGCCGCGAACCCCGCGCCTCCCCGCGGCCGGGCCAGCATCACCCGCTCGGGGCTCCTGACTTCCGACCCCCTACACCCCGAATCCCAAAAGCTGTACATCCCCCACCACACCGGACCGACTCCGGCGGCGCGATCTGTCCCGATGCGTGCAGCGCGGCCCCCGCCCCGCACGCACCAGCGCCCTGTCCCGACCCCCGGCCCGCGCAGCTTGCCTTACCTGCGTAGCGGCCGGGGAGGCGGGTCTCCTCGGGAAACTTTGCGGCGACGGCTGGAGCCTCAGGGGTTATTCCAAGGAGCGGGCGGGAGCCCCAGCCGGAGGGCACCCAGGGGGGCCGGGGAGAGGAGCCCCCGGCGAGCGACGGAGCTCAGTGGCGGGCCCGGGGCGCGGGGCGCGCGGCGGCGCATCTGCCCAGCGGAGCGGCGGGAGGAGTGCGCGGGGTGGCGCCCGGCGGCGGGGTGCGTGTGCCCCGGCTGGTGCGCTCAGCGGGGCGAGGGCAGCGGCGGCGGCGGCGGCGAGCAGGGCGCGGGGAAGCAGGCTGTGCGGCCACCTCTCCCCTCGCGGCGGCGGCGGCGGGGCTGTGCGTGCAGCGCGGAGCTGGGAGGGCGGGAGCGGAGAGGGAGGCGGCGGGCGGGGAGGAGGCGGCGGGGGCGGGGGCGCCGCGCTGCGCACTGGCCGGCGGGACCCGGAGCGGGAGGCTGCGCCGCCGCGCGGGGACTCTGGCCCAGCCCGGGAGAAACGGCGTCCGTGCGTCCCCCTCCTCCTAGCCTCGGCCAAAATGTCTGGGATGGGGGTGGGGGAGGACGAGTTGGGGAGCTGGTAACCCCCCTAGGGACTAGGGGGAGGGAGGCTCCCCACACCAGTCTCCAGAGCTAGAAGGAGGATGGCAAGAAAAGGGGTTCTGGCTCGGGCGTCTCCTCCCTCTACATCGATCCTCTCAGCACCCACTCATTCATCTGTCCATCCATCCATTCATTCATTCGTCCACTCGAACATTCATTCACAAACAGAACCCACCTACTCTGGGTGCCCAGGTAACCCCTTCCTCCTTGCCAGGTGCCCCTTTCCCGGCTCAGACAACACCCCCTCACTTGCAGCCCCTCCTGCACAGGCCCTCTCTAAACTCTTTGCTTTCTTCCAGTAGGCCCCACCCAGATGTGTAGGAGGGCAGGTTGGGTCAGATGTCAGCCCCCATCTTCCCTTCCCCAGATGACTGGCCTTTGAACGACTTAGCTAACCTCTCTAAACCTCTGTCCTGAGTATACAATGGGAGCCCCTGGACTCCTGGAGGGTTGAGGAGACCCACAGTGAGTAGGTGGATGGGGGCGGGACTGACAGACGTTGTTTATGGGAAAGTTGTTGTATGTGCTCTGGGGACTCAGGGCTGGATGAACTAGACAGTTATTTAGCGGGGAAAGTACCCAGACATAGCCTTGGGAACACTCACATCTCTGCGAAGCCTCACCTACTAGGTACAGACCTGGTTACCTTGTGACAGAACTGGGTGGTCCATTACAGACTCAGTGTTCCCCTTGGGTGCTCCCTACTCTGGATGAGTCCCTAACTCTGCTTAGACCACCTGTAACTTTCCCCATAGCTCCCAGGCCCATCCACCTCTGTCATCTGTCTAAGTCCCTCCCTGCAGACCCACTCGGACGTCGCCCACCCCACTCTCCCAACTCTATGACCTTCCAGCAGTCCAGCCCAATCTGCACTTCTTTCACGTGCTTCCCAGGCCGCCTTCCCTCAGGACACCCACTGTCACCCCTGAGGGAGGGCAAGCGGCCTGTCTAAGGGTGCTTCTCTGACCCTTCCCCCAGCAGTCTTTGCCCCGCCCACCTCGCCTCCTCACCTCCCAGCTCCCTTTCTTCCTTCCCTCCCTAGGTTTGTTGTACTCAATTCACTGAAGAGCTATTTTTTTCTCCAAATTTTTATTTATCGCCCAAACAGCATTATACCAACAATAAAGGAAGGGGGAAAAAAATCACCCACAATGCCACTGCCCTGTGGCGTCAACAGCTTCCCTTCCTCTGCTCCCTTCCAGGCTTGTCCAGGCACAAAGCTGGCTATAATTTTCACAGAACTGTGGTTTTCATTCTGCCTTCCTAGACCCCAGATGGACTCGGGGCCCCAGGGCTCCATCTCCACCGTTCCTCCATTGTGTCTCTTAGCATGTGGCTCAGAAATTCTGTGTCTTCCTCCTTTCCCCAAACAACCCCCCCTTTACCTCCCTGCCACCCCATGCCAGGCACTAGGCTGGTGCCAAGCAAGCATTTGGCCTCATACTGGGGTGGATAGTATGGATGGGACTTGACTTGATATATCACACTTAGATATCAAAATATCACCTTCATAATTGTGGCTTTAATGGTTATGTGACATTCCTTCCAGCTGATGAACTTAGCTTAGCAAGATCTTCTGCACACGACTCAGGAAATACAGGGGGAAATCCACTGTGCTGGGTACCATCTGGGACACAAGGGAGACCACTATGAACCAAGTTGCACTGGATGCAAAGCTGGGATTCCAGAAAGGCTACCCAGAACATAGAGCTATCTAAAACAGGTTTCTCCATGTGACCCCAGAGACTAGGGCCAAGGCAGCTGTGACACCAGAAAGCTTCTTCGGGCCAGTGGCTGTTCTTCTGGGGTTTGGAGGGAGGGCAGGAGAAAGGTTGCAGTGGGTGCAGCAGGAGCCAACTGCAGAGATGAATGCCGGAGTGGGGTGCCTGGATGCCACTGACCAAGAACTCGTGGCTGGAGCTGGGATCAGAGTCAGGAAGACCGTGGTGGAAGAAGAGGTTGACAATGGTAGCCAGGCTGGTGTGCAGGGTCTTGGACCTATGGACTATGTAGGAACTCTGGGAGAAGTGGGGCATCAACCAAAGACTGTAACTCCAGGACAGTGAGGCAGTCAGCTGAGATCAGTGAATATAGTTTGTTCAGTCAACAAATCTGCGGTGAACCACTGTATGCTATAGGCTACAGGAGAACACAGGATAATGGTGAAGGGTAGAGTTAGTCCTGGAGCTAGGCCCTGGTAGGAGGCTCTCAGCATTGAGGGCAGCACGAGTCACCCAGTAACACTTTGTGACTTCAACCTTGAGTTCGCCAAGCCCCAGCTCCTCCACTGGGAGGGAGGCAATAACCAGAACAATGTCCTGCAGCTCAGAGTGGGCCCTCCCACTGGTCAGCAAGGTCAGCCTGGCCCTGTCCGCAGCCTCCTCTCCCCAGCCTCTTAGCCACCACTTACCCTCTTAGGGGGCGTGTGGCTGATTGAGCAGCAGCCAGTGACCCTCAGCCCCATCCCATCCTCCACTTTCTTATGCTAATGGGGCCATCACCAGACTTCCTATGGCTAACGTAACAGTCAGGAAAGATCCTAAGATGTTTTCTATACTATGAATTGCTGAGAAAACTGGACTTGGCAATATTAGACTGTTGTCCACCAGGGCTGGGCCAGTCTTAGGCTGTTCTGGGGTGGAGAAGGGTAGGATCTCCTCCACTGCACATGTCACCCAGCTTCACTGGGGACCTCCTTTCTGGGTATTCCAGAGACTCATGGTCACTAGCTACCTGGCCCCTCTGAACTCCAGTGATGCCCAGAGCATTCAGAGACATTGACATGGATTTGTGAGCTGGGCTATTGGATAGCTATGCCCACCACTTCAGGAACTCCTGGCTGGCACCCCAGCCCTCACCTTCCAGCAACGCTTCTGGTCCAAGTCTCAGCTCCACTGTGCTGCTTCCCTTCCGCCAGCCTCTACTGAGAGTTCCTTTTGGCAGAATACTGAGGGCTGAAGCTTCTCATGGAAAGCAAGGTAGATGGCTACAGGTGAATGTGAGTCTCAGGACAGTCTCAGAGGGCAAGACCTTCAGTGTAAGATAAGCCCCTAAAGCAGGAGATCCAGGAGCAACCAGAGATGGGGCTAAGTCCAGTGTGCTGAGGCCAACAACTCCTAAAGATGGGGACTGGGATAAGGAGACCTTGAAGAAGGATCAAGCCAGGAGCAGCTGTTGGCCAGGATCCATCCACTGAGCTAACTCCAATGCTAGCCTGCCTGAGTTGAGACCCACTGTCCCCTGAGACAAGGGCCCCACTTTTTTTACTCTATCTCTGTCTCTGTCTCTTCCCTGCCCAAATTACTTACTCACAGGCCAAAGTCTGGCCATCCTGTCCACTGAGTCTCTCCCTGACTCCTTGTCTTTCTCCTTTCTTGTTAAGGCTATAAATGAGTACCGTGGCCTGGGTAATGTAGAAAGAAAAGGGGTTATTGTAGAAGGTCCTGGTCACGGGGCACATCTGGTGTAGGTTTTCTTGCTTATGATGATTCTACTGTGTCATGTGGTAAAACAGAGCAAGCTAATCAATATATGTCTTTTTTTTTTTTTCTTTTTTTCCCTCTTTTTTGTTTGTATGTGTTGTTTTATTTTTGAGACAGAGCCTCATGTAGCCCAGGCTAGCCTCAAACTAGCTATGTAGACAAGGATGACCCTGAACCCCCATCCTCCTTCCTTCACCTCCCTCACCACACCTGGCTGTTTCTCTCTTCTTAAAAAGCTATGTTGAGCCAAGTAGTGGTGGTCATGCCTTTATTCCCAGTGTCGCGTCTCCTCGGCCGGCAAGTAAGACACGACAAGGCTGGTCTTTTCTTCACAGCTCTTTTATTCCAGACAACACTGGATCCTTCTTCACAGCTCTTTTAGGAACCATCTTCATTCACTCACTCAGCAGCTGAACTGCACTTCTTATATACCCTTCCAGGGGCGGAACTGGCAGCCTGTTCTCTCAGGATTGGTTAGGGCCAATACCTCATTATCATAAGCCCCAGGATTGGCTAGGGCCATGCCTCATAAGCCCTATGATTGGTTAGGGCTCGAGCCTCATTAGCATAAGCCCTCTCGGGAGGGGCTTGAGCCTGACGCTTGCGCAGGAGACCATATTCGGCCGCCTACATCCCAGCACTTGGGAGGCAGAGGCAGGCAGATTTCTGAGTTTGAGGCCAGCCTGGTCTACAGAGTGAGTTCCAGGACAGCCAGGGCTACACAGAGAAACCCTTTCTCAAAAAACAAAAAACAAACAAAAAAAAGAAAGCCATATTGGGGCTGAAGTGTGACTTGGAGGTAGAGCACTGGCCAAGCATATGTGTCCTGAACTTCAAAAAAAGGGTATGGGGGCCCTGATCCCATCGTGAAGGCCCCAGGACCTCCTCTAACCCTAGCTGTGGCCCAGAGACCAATACCTCTAAATACCACTTTAGAGATTAATTTTTTTTTTTCTTTCTTGTGCTAGAGAAGGAAATCCAGGGCCTTCGAGTGCTAGGCTAGCATTCTATCACAGAGTTACAGATAAACCACAGCCCTTGGTTTTGTTTTAAGATCAAACTAGGGCTGGCCTTGAACTCCTGCTACTCCTGACCACTGGGATTGCAGCTGTGTCACCATGTCCCGTTTGTGCGGTGCAGGGGATGGAACCCAAGGCTTCAAGAGCATGAGGCAAGTGCTCTGCCAACTGAGCCACATCCTCAGCCCTCCACATGGGTCTTGAAGGACAAGGGTCAGAGCAATAGTATTTTCATCTTAATATATTGTGTGTGGGGTTCAAGTGTGCAGCTCAGAGGACAACTTCCAAGAGTCTGTCTTTCCTTCCACCAGGTCATCAGGCTTAGCAGCCACTGCCCATAACCACTGAGCTACCTCACTGGCTCCGCGGCCTGTTCTTGTGTTTCTCTTTGTGGCGGGCTCTTATGCCTTTTGTGACCCCACTCTTTCAGCTGTCAGACAGCACTCTAACCTATCAGAAGCCAGGTAGCTGATGACATTATAGACATGCCTTCCCTCCTGGATCATAGTAAATTAGCAGATGTCATGTGACTTGGGCCCGGGGCCTCTAGACTCTGGGATGAGTGCCTTGGGAGCTCCTGCCCCTTTTGTCCCTGGCCATATGAGCCAGGGGTCTGATGTCCACAAGTTTATAGGCCTACCAACAGGGACAGCACTGTCTACTGATGCTAAATGATGGTCACCATGCTGAGCCAGGCCAGGCAGTAGTGACAGAGATGTCCCAAGGCCAGCTGTGATCATAAAACTGGGGACTACTTAGAATGACTTTTCCAAGGACAGAAATGTCCAGATCCCAGCTCAACTGTCCGGGTGTGTGCAGGGCAGGTCTTGGTGTATGTGAGGGCATTGGGTGTGGTTGGGAGAAAACTCCAGAAAGTATCAGAAACCAGGCTTGGGCTGGAGACAGGGTTCTCCCTGGCAGCCTGTCCCTCCAGAAGCACCAAGACTGAGGCTGCCAGTCCCAGGCTTCTCACACAACCCTCCTTCCCCATGGGAGCCTCCTTTTCTCTGAGTGACATTACCCGCCACCCCAAGTCTTTCCCTCCAGCTACTTCTTCCTTCTGACCATTATTCCCAGCAAAGGACATGCTTTTGATGGTCCCTGAAGCCCAGTTTACACATCCAAGTCCAGCACAGAGATCAGAGCTGTTGCTCAGAGAACAGTGTGTCAAAAGAGACCAGCATGGCCGGGCGGTGGTGGTGCACGCCTTTAATCCCAGCACTTGGGAGGCAGAGGCAGGCGGATTTCTGAGTTCAAGGCCAGCCTGGTCTACAAAGTGAGTTCCAGGACAGCCAGGGCTACACAGAGAAACCCTGTCTCGAAAAGCCAAAAAAAAAAGAGACCAGCATGTGTGAGAATCAGGGCTAGATGGTACTGAGGCCTGAGGGGCAGGCCTAATCAGAGGCCATGCCTCCTGGCAGCTAAGGGGGAAAGTGATGAGCTAAAAGGAAGCGGGGGAAGGGCTGTCATCTGGGAGAGATAAAGGTAGGACCCCAAGATAGAGGAAGCCTGAGGGCTACCCTGGAATCACCCCAGGAGGGAGAAGACAGATTTGTGTTATCAGTGTCTGGACTCTGTACTCCAAAGGCTTCTATTGGGGCCCCAGCCTGTGATGTCTTTCTCTGTCACAGTGTCTCTCTGGACTCTGGAGAGGGGGTTTGGTTCTCTCTGCTCCTCCTCACATGCTCCCTCTACCTCCTGCCCCAATTACAGTGGCTTTGTGGGCTCCACAAGGCTCAGTACCTAGCTAATCTATCAGGGCCAAGGAAAACCTTCCTGGGACTATAACTCCAGACACCTTTCCCTCAGACTTCTGGGTCCCCTCTACAGATTCTGGCACCACAGGTTAACTGTAGTAAAGCCACTACAGGTGGTACCCTGGGAGGGGCTGGAGTCTGAGGATTCCTGATGTTAGTCCAGGGTCTCCTCTCAGAGCTCTGATATTACAGAGCTGGGGCAGGAAACACAGACATGTTCCAGACCCTCATTTGCTACAGGGCAAAGTGGCAGAGGAAAGGGCTGCTAGGCCCAGGCCTCAGAACACAAGACCTACAGGTGCCGAGCTGGAGTTAGGGGTTGGCTTGGGTGGGCTCCCTCAAATGTCCTCACCTACTAGCTTCAACCAACTAGCTGGGCCTGGCAGGTTTTAAGCTAGAATACTGCCGAGGCTGGGCATGTGAGGAGCCACAGCAGAAGGAGGAGGGGAAGAGGGCCAGTGCCAGCTATGGGGCGGGGTGGGATGGTGTTGCCAGGCAACCTCCACGCGGCGACTGCCACCAAGGAGGGTTTCTTAAAGAGCTGAGCAGAGAGGCTGGGCCACTGAGGGCTGAGGCTGGGTCTCGAATACCAATGGCAGCCACATAGGTCTCCTCCCTCCTCCTCCTTCTTCTTCCTTCTTCCCTCCTTCTTTCTCCCTCCTCCCTCCACAAAGTAGAGCTGGAGCTTGGAGATCAGGAGGACAAAGAGGAGGGCACCCGTGTCAAGGGACTCTGGGGCTGTCAGGGCAAGGACCAGGCTGAGTTCATCTCCATCCCCACAGAGAAGTCTTGGATGTAGTCAGATGGCCTATAGGGCACGTGACACCCTCAACCCAAAACCCCTTAACTTAAGTCCTAGAGCCAAGAATGGGAGGGAACTTGGCCTCCTGGGCATGTCCCAGCTGACATAGTATTAGAGTCAGACATAACAGGTCTCATCTCTTCTTGGCTGAGCAACCTTAAGCAGTTTTTGTCCCAAAGAACCCTGAGGTGACCACAGAGAGCCATCAGCTCTGAAGAGGAAATGGGTTCCTGACAAAGCTCTGTCTGGTGTCAGAGAAAGTCCTTCTTGTTGTCTAACTTGAATTTCCCTTGCAGAAAGCAGACCCTGTCTTTCTCCTGTCTTTACTACTTGCCTGGCTTCAAACAATCTTGTGTTCAATAGCAGTGGGGACTCAGCTGGGCAGCGGCTTGTCCCTTCCTTTAGGGACCCCTTCCCCAGCTATACAGGGGAGCTGAGTCTCTGGGGGTGGGTCTCTGAAGCAGGGTGTCTGTCCCAAGTCATAGTGTTTTGTGCTTATGGGTGTCATCTGAACAAGTGTGTCAAAGGTGTCCCTGGAACATAGGAGTTCCACGGAACCTCAAGGGGCAAGGGGCCTGGACTGGGTGGGTACAGGGGCACTTCCCCTTGTAGCCCAATGTTTCCATGGCTCTCTTCTGGCTCTACCTGACACAGTGTCAGCTCAGCCTTCCAATTCACCCAAGCTCTAGCACCTTACATGGCTCTCCATGGCCACAAGGAAGAACCTTAGTCAGACCTGTAAAGCTGGCTGCTCCCTCTGCCCTCAACTGAGTCACGGTACTCTTTCCAAAGTGCCCCTCCCTGAGACCCACAAATGAGCCCTTCCTGCCACAGGCCACCTGGCTGGTAATAACCCACCAGGCAAATGAGAAACTGAGGCCTTTGTGGGCCACGGTATCAGCTGCAAAGGAAATAAACAGGGCAATACAAGGGGTGTGCAGGGGATGTGTTAGTGGGTGCTCAGGGGAGGCTCCTGGAGGGAGATGAAGTCCACTGAGACCTGATAGATAAGGCACAGCCAATTTAAGAAGAGCTGGGAGAAAAGTGAGACACTGGAGGCTGTGTGTGCAAAGGCCCTGGGGCTTGAGCAGCCAGACCTATTTTAGGAAGAGAAAGGAAGACAGGAAATTAGGAGGAGCGAGTATGGGATGCAGCCGAGCATTCATGGAAGAGAATATGGATTTTATTCTAAGTATAATAGGAACTATTTGAGAGGTTTAAGCAGGAAAGTGACATGATCTAATTTATATTTTAAAACGATCATCCAAACAACCACTTTGGAGAGCAATTTGGCAATAACTAGTAAAGTTAAAGATGCCAGCCTGCCCAGAGAAACGGCGACAGATAAACAGGGTGGGCAAAGAAGGCCCTGACCATGTCTTTGAGAGGCCAGGCAGGCCACCCATATGCCACTGTCCAGAATAGGGGTTGCATAGAGGGTTATCTCCCTGGGAAATGCCCCTTGAGAGTGCAAGCTAATGAATGTCAGGGTTTATACACAGGACAGTGAGAGAGATACTCACCAATCCTAGAAAACCTTTTTGCAGGGCACAACAGCAAAACTGGATAAAACAATAATTTGTTATCTGGGCAGTGGTGGTGTTTGCCTTTAGTCCCAGTACCAGGGAGGCAGAGTCAGGCAGATCTCTGAGTTCAGGCCAGCCTGATCTATAGAGTAAGTTCCAGGGCAGACAGGGCTAACAGAGATACTCTGTCTTGAAAAGCCAAACCAAACCAGAAAAAGCAATAATATGTCATCCCAGCACCAGAGAGTGTAAGGCAGTAGGCCAGCCTGGGCTATCTAGCAAGACCCTGTCTGCAAAAAGATCAAAAAAGAAACATATGTGATTTCATGGTTCTGGTGTGTCTAAGAGGAGGCACCTCACTGCTCTGTAACAGTGTAGGTTTGTGTGTTGAGACAGGGTCTCTATTACCAGGCTGGTCTTAACTCTAGATCCTCCTGCCTCCCTCCATCACCCTAGTACAGAGGTTATTAGGGTGCACCACTATGCCTGGTTTCTGCAGTGCTGGAGACCAAGTGTAGGCCTTCATGCATGCTAGGTGAAGATACTACACATGGGCTACATCCCCAGGCCATGTGATGAGTTTGTTAGGCTCGGTAACGGCTTGTGCTTTGTCCTTATGGACTCTGCAGCATCTCTTGGCAAGACGAAGCAAGGTGACAGCTTCAGTAGCTCTTCCTCTTAGAAAGCCACTCATGTCGTTTAGTATGGTGGCCCACACCTGTAACCCCAGCACTTAGGAGATGCCAGCAGGAGGATCAGAACTTCAAGGCCAGTTAACAGTGGAGAGCCTTCCTCATGGAGCCACCAGCACTTAGTTAGCATGTGCTCAGGCCTCAGCTACAAAGCTAGTTTGAAGCCAGCTGGGCTACATGTGACCCTGTCTCAAAAATCAAAACCACCACCACCACCAAAAACAACAACAAAACACCCAAGGTTTTCTCCTTTCAAAAAAAAAGAAAGCTAAGGCTCAGAGGGCAGAGGCCACTGGAGGTCACTTGTCTTTGGCCATAGTAGGGCCGACCTAAGAGATAGTTGAGCAGAGGGCTCAAGACAGCCTTGGGGATCCCCACAGCACCTGACAGGGATCCATAGCCTGCCTTTGCCCCACCCCATCCACTTTCTCTGGTTCCCTCCTCTCCCAGCTGGCTGCCCTAGGACCCAGCCCCTCATTCCTGCGGATCTGGATTCCTGAGCTGGAGCCGACACCCGGCTGGCTGGGGCCCAAACCATCTCCTGGTAATTGGGTTTCAGGGATGCTCTCGGATATGCTAATGGCAGGACAAGAGTGCTGCCGGGCTCCTGGGGGAGGGGAGGTCTGCAGCCCTACAGGACTTCAGTGGGGGAAACCTAGCAGCTGGACTCATCCCAGTCACTGACTTCCCACACTCACGACCCTGGGCAAGTCTCTCACCTCTCTAAACCTCCTGTGCACGTGTGTTAAAAGTGGCAAAAATAACAGGAGTCCCTGGGGACAGGTGAGAGAAGAGCCCACTGAAGCTCCTGGCTGAAGCTGCCCAGGGGACCCACTTGGCCAAGGCTTGTAACTATCCTTTGGTTCTGTGTTGACGCCTGACAAGGTCAGGAACATATCTGAGCCTCAGTTTCTCCATCTGTAAGATGGAGCTGCATATCCAACATGG
Organism: Mastomys natalensis; assembly: GCA_021653895.1. Lineage (NCBI taxonomy): Eukaryota > Metazoa > Chordata > Mammalia > Rodentia > Muridae > Mastomys > Mastomys natalensis. Next base: position 48,862 of record JAJTUV010001694.1, read on the forward strand.
CCACACAGCCCTCCCTAAGAGTTGGTGAGCCTGTCTTCATAGTTTGGTTCACTTTCTCCCAGCAACCCGACTCCCGTGCCTGAAACCCAACTATGGTATCTGTGTCCTCTAAAGGATGTGAGCTGGAATCCGTAGCCCCAAATCCACATACTGATGGTGTTTAGAAGCAAGGGCCTGTGAGGACATGATTAAATGATTCCATCAGCAGATAAAGACACAGAGGGAGGCCCCAGAGTACAGGTCACAGCTGGGGGCTTTAAGATCCACCCTGGCAAAGGACAGAGCACTGGCTCTTTCTACTCTGGACTCTGTCCTGAAGCAAGTCACTTCCATTTTCCCACCTGTAAATGGGGGAGGAGGGTGTACGTGTTCCTGTTAGGTGGCTGTTGAAAGCCCGTGTGGCTGGCTGCGGATGGATTTCATAATAAGCAGCAGCCCTATGCCCCACAAGGCCTTCCTCTACCTGTGCACTGCCAGGCCCAAGCTGACACAGCCTCGCTTTGCACATTAGCACTCACCCTTGAAGGACAGTGACCTTGGCCTGGGGGGGACAGAGCTTGTCCAACATGGTGACTGCTCGCCCAGCTTGAGATAGCTTTGAAGTCTCTTGTTTTATCTTCAGAATTCAGTACATTATACATTTTGTTCCATCTGTGGGTGTTTCTAATCTAAAGCATGTTTTAAACGACTCGCCCTCTTGGAACACGGATCTCCACCGCCGGCCTGTGGGATGGGGGAGGAAACAGTGCCATCCCGAAACGCGCTTGGGGGCAGCTGTCAGTCTGTGTGGCAATGGGACAAAGCCTCCACAGAGCCCTCCTTGTAGGTGGCAGCCTTGCTCCTGACAAGACATGGGGACTCTTCAGAGTGAGCAGGCCATGTGGGCTGTCTGTCTACACAGTACCTATCTGCCGCTCTAGCTCCCAGAAGCACACAGTTTTTGGATGTCCAGCTCCAGAGGCCCTGGTCTTCTGTCCCCTCCTGTTTTTCCCTCCTCTCCCCTGCCCTCTTCTTTCATCTCTCCCTCACCACAGGGCCCTATGCTATACCTCCAAGCTAGGCTTCTGCCTCAAGGCCTTTGCCCAGCCATTCTTCCCCTGCTGTGTGCTTCTCAAGTCAGCTTCCCCCACTAGCTGGTCCTCGCCAACATGAGACAACCTGCCATCTCCTCTATCTTCCCTCTGACTGCCTTCATGACCTCTGGTGTTAATTCTGGTTCAAGTTTATGACTGTGTAGCTTTGACTATCACCCTGGAGTGAGCTTTGTGCCGGCAGGGTCCACTTTCACCTCAGTGCTCAGCTCACAATAGCTGCAGAAAGCATCTCTGCCAAAGCTAAGGTCTGGCTCACTCACGAGGAATGAGAAAACAGGCCAGTGAGGGCTTAAGGGTTGAGGGAGCAGCCCCCAGGTTCCCAGCTGCTCCAAACAGGTGACACTTGGGGTGCCAGGACAAGGCACACATACAGAGCTGAGGCAGACATGTGGAGGCAGCAGCCTTCTGGGGCATGTGCAGGGGCTGTGCTTGCTTCAAAGTCACCGCTGTGCCTGCTTGCCCAGCCTTTTCCTGGCCCAGGCACCTGCTCAGCGCTTTCCTCGGGTCACTGGTAACTGACTCTTCTCTGCATCCTCCTCTCCCATCTCCCTCAGAGGGCCACCCCCTTCTCCCAGGCATGAAGGACTTAGTCCCTGTCTGGGAAAGCCAGAAGGTCTCTCGGCCGGCCGCTGGCCTCGGACAAGTGCTTGTTGTAGCACCATTTCCCACTCCTGGGCTTCCTGCTGGGCTGGCTGGAGAGGAACCTTCCGTGGGGAGTTGGCAGAGCTAGGTTCAGTCCATGTGTAACCCACAGAGTGGGCTGAGTGACTTGGTGCATACAGCCCATAACTGCCCAATTCTTTCAATAACCCTTGCTGAGGTTTGGCCTGGTGGCACACCTTTAATCCCATCAACTCAGGGTGCTGAGGCAGGAGGATCAAAAGCACCAGGCCAACCTGGGATACAGAGTGTGTTGAGACTAGCTTGGAAGACACAGTGAGACCCTGTCTATAAACAAAACATCAGCTGGGTGGTGGTAATGCATGTCTTTAATCCCACCACTCAGGAGGCTGAGGCAGGTGGATCTCTGTGAGTTTGAGGCCATCCTAGTCTACAATGCAAGTTCCAGGACAGCCAGGACGACACAGAGAAACTCTGTCTCAAAAAAACAAAACAACACAACACAACACAACAACAACAAACAAAACAAAACTAAACAAAACCCAATGAGCTGGGGATGTGGTTTAGTGGGAAAGCACTTGCCTAGCATGCAGGAGGCCAATAGTCAGTCTCCAATACTGAAAAAACAATTGTCCCTAGACACCTGCTATGTACCAGAGCTCTGTGATGGAAACTGCAAATGTGGCATGCCCCATGCAGTATTCAGAAGGCTGCTTATCTGAAGAGTAGGGAGGTGTGAAGCTGCTGGGGGTGTGGGGCTGCTGGGGGGGTGTGAGGCTGCTGGGGGGGGCTGCTGGGGGGGGTGCTGCTGGGGAGCAGATGAGAGTCTCAGACTCCAGGTGTACCTGAGTGTGTTTCCTGGAGAGGGCAGGGTGATTTCTTCAGGGATAGCTGCTGGACCTGGGAACCTGGAACATGGCAGAGGGAGGCACTGAGAGTGGGGAAAGAGATGGGATAATGTGTTGGTGGGGCCTTGCTTGGGCCCATTCTATATCCTGAGAAAAAGGAGGGGTGCTCCTTACTCATGAAGTTCAATGGGATCCCTGTTGAGAGGTTTTAAGGTTACTTTTTTTTTTTCCTTGACTGTGCTGGGGATGGAACCTGGAACCCTCTTGCATACGGAGCTAGACTCTACTTCTGAAACATACTCCCAGGCCAGGGACAGTTTTAATTGGGAAGCTGAGGTAAAAGAGAATTGGTTCAATCTACACTGTGAGGAGATTGTCCCCGTGGCTCAGGGCTGCCTCTGGAAAATGGTGGCAGTGTCTCCCCAGAGAGGTGAGCAGTGCATATACCTGGTCCAGCAAGCTCACCACTGCCGTGTAGGCTCTGTGCCTTAGTCCCCCACCCCACCTCCATTAAAAAACATTTTAAATGCCATCGTGTGACTCTTTTCAGAAATATATTAATATTACATTTTAAAACATTTCCTAAAGCTAGACGTGGTGGCTCTTTGCCTGCACTCCCAACACCCAGGATCCTGAGGCAGGAGGATCAAGAATTCAAGGTCATTCTCCCTCAGCTATGAATTCAAGGCTAGCCTGGCCTACATGAGCAACCCTAGACAGACAGACAGACAGACAAACAGACAGAAGACAAAAATGAGATGTCCTTGTAAAAGTGAAGCAAGGCACCGTACTGCCTTTGTCCCTGAACTTCCTCTGATCTTTAGTGGCACTTGCCAAACTCTCGGGGCTGGCCCTCTCCCTCTCACTGGGCAGTGGCCACCTGCCAGTACCTAACTAGGCCAAGAGCCTGGCCACAAACTTGGGAGTCTCTACCCCGCCATCCTCAGGGATGGCAATCATAGGGCAGAGTAGGGCCAGGGCCTGAGAAAGTGCAAGGGAAGTGGCAGGTCACAGGAGCTGGGGGTGAGCATAGCAGGAGCTGCAGGTGGGGAGAACCTGGGGAGCATATGGGAGGCTTCCAGCAAGGAACCCCCAAGCCTCAGTTTTCAGTGGTCAAAGGACTTGGCACTGAGTGACATGAGGGGGCACCCAAGGTCACAGGACTCAAAGCCAGCTGGTCAGGTTCAGTGGAGTGTGTTGAAATCACACCCGTCCATGGTGAGAGAGGATCTCATCTACTCTGCAGATGACAAGCAGTCCCCCCACCCAGTGGGCAGAGGACCAGGCTCCTCTTAAAATCAAATGTGTGTGCACTCCCTGGAACCTGCATCCTCTGACCTAGAACCTTTCAGGCCACCAGAGCTGAGATCTGCTTCCACTCCTTGTTTGAAAACTGGGTGCTTAGATGGGCTGGCAGTGCACACCTTCAATCCTGATACTCAGGTTGGAAATGCAGGAGGATCTCTGTATATCGAGCTCCAAAACAGCCAGCCAGGAGTACATAGAGAGACCCTGTCTCAAAAATAATAACAAATAAAAAGCTGGATGCTGGGGGTGGGGGCAGAGGAGGAGGAGGGGGAGGAGAAGAGGAGAAGGAGGAGGAGGAACGCCCCGCCCCCAAGAGATGTTCACAGTTGGAGTGCTTGCTGTTCTTTCAGAGGGCTGACTTCAATTCCCAGCATGCACAAAGGTGGCTCACAACTGCCTGCCAAGGGACTCCAACAACTCTCCTGGCATCCTCAGGCACACACACATGTGACACACACAGACACACACACACACACAACACTTGAATAGTAAGTAAATCCTTTAAAAACTAAGATAAAAAGCTGAGTACGGTGGTATGCACCTGTCCCGGCTTCTGGGAGTCTGAGCCCAGGAGTTCTGGCAGGTGGGGCAGCACAGTGAGACCCCGTTTATCTCAAGATAAGCAGACACCTAGGAGAATCATTTAATGCTCCCTTAAATGTGCACAAAGTCCTGAGTTCCATCTCTAGCATGGAATAAACTAAACACCCGGGTGGGGTAGGGGTGAGTGTGGGTTCATGCCTGTAATCCCAGAACTCCAGAGATAAAGACGAGGATTCCAAGTTCAAGGTCATCCTTGGCTACGTAGTAAGTTCAGGGCCAGCCTGGGCTGTGTGAGAGTTTTTAAAAAAAGAGAAACAAACAAAAAGCCTCCTTTTATGGGCAAGTTGGCTGATCACAGATCCTCTTCTCAGGCCAAGGAGGTGCCGGCTTCGTCTACTCTTGCAACACCGAGCCTTCCCCAGGTTCATCCCTCTCGCAGACCCTGACTGGGTGGATGTCAGCCATTCATCCCACTTGCCTCTCCCCAGGGGCAAGACCACACAGAGCGAGATTTAGAGTGTCAGGCAGGCGGGGTTGGCGTCCTCTCTGACTGGGGTCTGCTGCGCCCAGTCCAGGTCTTGGCCCCTCCTCTCCTGCCCCAGCAAGGCTTCCTGCCAACCCATTTGGCATTGTGCCCTCTTTGAGCAGGAGCCAGCTTGTTTGCAGCCGGTGTTAATTAAGAGAGAGGTGGTGGGGGGAGGTGGGAAGGGCCGCGGAGGGCAGCTTCCGACAGCCGCCAGCGCTGCCCCAGGGGCTCAGAGGGCTGGAGTCAGGCCTGGGCCCACCTGAGATGCCTCATCTCCCACTGCCGGTTCCCACGAGCTACTGCCGGAGCGCGGCCCTTCCCGTTTGCAGCCTAGCCTGCTGGGCGTGGAGCAATCGAGGCTGAGGTAATAGAGACTCGAGAGTGCTCCTCCTTGCTTTGAGAAAGTAGGCGTGGCCAGGAGGTGTAACCATGTAACCGCCCCTCTTGGTGGCCTGCCTTCCAGTTCAGAGAGACCCAGATTTAGTCTTTATTTATTTTGAGCCAAGGTCTCCTGTAGCCCAAGTTGGTTTAGAATTCGTTACATAATAGAAGATGACCTTGAACTTCTGATCCTCCTGCCTCCACCTCCCAGAGTGATAAAATTACAGGCATAGGCTACTGTGTCTAGTATATACATGGAAATCTGTGTATCTAGTATATACATGGTTTGAAATCCAACCCAGGGTTTCCTGCATGCACAAGTCCTTGAGATGTACTACATTTCCCAGCTCCCTACCCCAACCCTGTACCTGCACCATCCCAATCTCTCTCTCCCTCCCTCCTTCCCTCCCTCCCTCCCTTCCTCCTTCCCTCCCTCCTTCCCTTCCTCCCTCCCTCCCTCCCTCCATCCTCCTTGGCCCCTCTGAGCTTCAGTTTACCTCTCTGTAAAATGGGAACAGGAGGCCCTCCCTGGTGACTTGGCTCTGACGATATAGGGGGTGCTTTGAGAAGATCGGCAACCTATCTTGTTTTGGGACTCCTTCCATAGGCTCCTGTCCTGGAGAGCTTCTGGGGACCAGAATGGAACCTCTGCACCCTGCCCTTCCCTTCCGGTGGCCTTGGTTGCTGACCTCTTACCCGGTAGTGCCTCCCAGCTAACGTGCCTACATGCTCAGCTAGCTCCTTCTTCGTTCCCATGGCCCTCCCTTGGTTCTAGGAGCTCCCGGCCCTCCTTGCCTCTCCATCTTAATTAGCTGCTTGTATTAATCTCGAAAGTAACGTGGCAACTTGCAGCCCTGGGTTTTCAGGCTGTGGAATTAATTATTCCCCAAGCGAAGAGCTGTCAGGTCTGGGAGACCAGCCACTGCGAGCCACCCGACACCACTTAGCAGCAGCCATAGAGTCCGCAAAAAAAGCCCTGGGCCACAGTCTGGCCCCTAACCCTAAAGCAGAGAGCCCAGGAGGGTGGGGTAAGAGGCAACCCTGTGAGGAGCTGAAGGCCCAGCCTAGGAACCAGGCCCCCTGGGCCTCTAACTTGGGCAGCAACTGGGTCTTGGGGTTCCTGTGGCCTCCCCTAGCTCCTTGTCTGGTTGGCACTGGGATTTCTTAGGGATACAGACCTTATGGCCAGAGGGGGACTCCAGGCTGAGCAGGAGCAATGGTCAGCACAGTCCCAGCATTCTGGCAAAGGGGCTGCCAGTCTCCCTTACCTATTCGTCAGCCACAGGGCCACAGCTGGGCAGAGAAAGATGGATATGGCTAATCAGGAAAGTGGCAGCCATGATGGCTCTCAGGCCCACTGTGCCTGAGGGGGTGCCCTCCAGACCAGGCAGAAAACAGGGCACCTTCCTATAGCAAGGCCAGAGCTGACTCCTTTTTCATGACTTTCACCCCAACCCTGTAAGCTGGGGTATTCTTCCCAGTTTACACTGGAAACTGAGGCCTGGAGCTAGGCTGCCCTGCTCTCCAGGTGCTGGCTGGCACTTGGACTTCTGACATGGCCCACAGCGTGGCTTTCCTCCACCACATACTCACTCTGTGGCCTCCTGCTTCCTCCCTAGCTGCACATATGCTGCCTTCTTCTTTTTGGTTTTTTTAGTCAGGGTTTATATAGTCCTTAGTATCCTGGGATTCACTGTATAGACCAGCCTGGCCTCAGATTCAGAGATCCATCTGCCTCTGCCTCCTGAGAGCTGGGATTAAGAGTGTCTGCCGCCGTGCCCCATGTGCAGTTCCTTCTTGGTAGTCTCCAACTGCATTACTAGGCAGCCTGGGGACCATGAGGGAAAGGACCATGCTGCCTGACCCCCCCCCCCCATACCTATGCTGAAGGCTGGGCATGTCTGGGTCTCAAGAAACACTGTGGAGTAAAGCAGGGCATGCAGAATACAGGGCAGGCAATAAACACTTGGAGGCAGAGGCAGGAGTACTCCAAAGCCTCCCTCTGCTACATAGTGAGTGGAAGCCAGTCTAGAATTCAGGAAACTGTCTTTAAAAAATAAAGGGGATGAGGCTGGGCAGTGGTGGCACATGCAGCAGAGGCAGGTGGACCTTTGCGTTCAAGGCTAGCCTGGCCTACAAAGAGAGTTTCAGGACAGCCAGGGCTACACAGAGAAACCTTGTATGGGGGAGGGCAGGGGGGCGGGGAGCAGAGGGGATCAAGATGGTTCAGTGAGTAAAGGCATCTGACATTAAGCCTGACAACTGAACTGACAAGTGATCCACACTGTGGAAGGAGAGAACCAACTCCTGCTAGTTGTCCCCTGACCTGCACATACAGCCGGCTGTAACCCTGTGTACTGGTCCTTCTGGGTGGTCAGTGGCCTTGGTGGCCTTCCTGTGCCCCCACTCCCTGACCCCCTATGAGCCCAGGCCCATTAGGAGCCCCCAAACCCCATCGTTGGCTCTTGCACCAAGGGCTGGGAAGCCTATACCCGAGCCTCAGGACCCAGGCTCCCTGCTCCCAGCTACCTGACTGTTCCCTCTACCCCACGCAGCCCTGCTTTGACACTCCCTGTCCCCGCACCGCCACAACACTCACCTGGTTTGTCTCTGTTTTTCTGTCTTGCAGCTAACAAGTCCCTGCTTGGAGGCGGAGGGGGTGAGTATGCAGACCTTCCTGAGTCTCTTGTAAGATTGGCATGGGGGTGGTGAGTACAGACCTTCCTGGGTCTCTTGTAAGGTTGGAATGGGAGTAGAGTGGGGGTGGGGTATGGGTCTCGTAGTTCATCCTTCAGGACCTTACTATTTCAGTCAGGCTCCTCTGGTGTGCCCATTGATAAAGCTAGAGGCCTGGTTCCTTTGTGGGGTGACCCCTACCTGAACTCAAGCCCCCGGCTTGTACCTGAACAGGCTGAGGCTGGAGGCTGCGGGATGGTAGACAAAGTCTCACTGTGTGCCTGATGCCGGCTGGGCCTTTGAAAGCTCCTTGCTAATTATCCTCAGCTTCTCCGCTGTCTCTGCACCTTATCCATCTCTGCACTGAAAAACCCTAGGTATCTACCAGGTAGTAGCTCAGGCCAGCACAGGGTAAGCACTACAGCACCAGGTAGGGAACAGGTGAGTGACAGAGGGACAAAGGCCAATGCAGCAGGTGCCCCTAGAGGGGCAGCCCTGTGGCCCCACATCTGCCTCAACCAGCTTCCCACCACCCACTCAGCCCCTCAGCCCACAGCTGCTGGGTAGCCACTGTCTGCACAGCGGCGGGATGATTGGTGAGCCAGGGGGCAGGGGTTAATGCGCCGTGGGATAAATCCCGGGGGCCATGTTTACGGCAGCAGTGGCGGGCCCAGGCCAGGTTTTAAAAGGGGGAAAAATAAAAGGGGCAGCGAAGGTCAGGAATAAATAAGCACAGCACTCAGAGCTGTCGGGACCAGCCAGGATGCAGGGGGCTGTTTGTGGTGGAAGATGCTTTCCCTCCCTCCCCATTCTCCTCTAGCTGTCCCTGTGGAGGTCACCGCTTCCCAGGGTGGGGATTTGGTGCCCATGGATAGGCCCTTGGGGACCTCTTTGCAAGCCTGCCCTTTAAGAGGTCCCTCCCTGGTTGGTGACACCATGCCCCAACCACAGTACCCATCCCACACCCATTCATCCATCACTCAGTACTCAGTGCCTGTTGTGTAAGGGACTGTGAGCCGGCTCCTGACAGACCAGCCATGACAGGGTAGTGGGAGGTCCCAGGTACATCAGGGCTCAGCAGAAGGGCCTGCTCAGCATGAGCACCAGGGAAATTTCAGGAAGGAAGGTAGGGTCTGAACTGGTGAGGAGAGGTGGGAAGAATGTCCTGAGTGGAGTGGACAGACAGGTAAAGGCCCAAAGACGAAGGGAGCAGGGTATTGAGGAGCCTCAGCTGACCGGAGGCCTCAGATCCCAGCCAGGAGACCCAAAGAGCAACAGGACTGGGAGAAACCATGGGTGGAGCTAGGGTTTTAGCATTTCCTCTGGGGAAAGTAAAACTGAAGGAAAGCATGTGGGCCTTTCAGCTTGCCATTCTTTTTTTTTTTTTTTTTGATTTTTCGAGACAGGGTTTCTCTGTGTAGTCCGGGCTGTCCTGGAACTCACTCTGTAGACCAGGCTGGCCTCGAACTCAGAAATCCGCCTGCCTCTGCCTCCCTCAGCTTGCCATTCTTGACCCGCTCAAAACCCTCATGCCCTTCAGAATCACATCTAAGGCCCTCACTGTGGCTCAGAAGGCCCAATCACTTCTCAAGACTCACCTCTGCACTCCAGGCCTTCCCGAGAACCACATCTGCCTCCCTGCACTGGGTCAGGTGCTCTCTGCCTCAGGGCCTTTGTATTGTCAGTGACAGAAGAGGCACACTCTTGCCTTGGGGGCCCCTGCATTGACTGTATCTTCCATCCCTCTGAGCGTGTGTGAGTGTGTGCGTGTGCATGTGCCTGTGTGTGTGTGTGTTTCCTGAGGATATCAAGTATATGCCCCACTCCCTCTTACAAAGCCTTTACTTGAATGCTGGTTTTCCAGTGGGATCCACTCTGACTGCTGGCTGAGGCCGAAGCTATTCACCCTGTCTCTCTACTGTAGTTGTTTTCTGAGAACCACCCTCCTTCTACCGTGTGACAATTCTTCATCACTACCTTCACGGCCTTCTGTCTGTCCCTCAGAAGGAAAGAAATCACCAGGATATGGGGTGGGACAGACTTTCCCCTGAAGGGAGGGACTCACCCCTGAGGGTAGGACACAGAAGTAGGCTGGGGGAAGGGGCGGCTTGCAGGCATCCTGGTGCCTGTCTTAAACCATGGGGTGCTCTGGCTCCCTTTTCAGCCTTAGGGGTGCGGGGAGGCTGGCTGATGAGGAGATGGGTGGAGCAGTGACCCTGGAGGAAGTAAACTTTAAGTCCAGCCTTTCGTCTAAATGCAGCTGAGATTTATGGAGCCTCTGCGGCTAGGGCTGTGGCTAGCCCTGCTAATAAAACTGAAGCAGGTGGAGGTGCAGGACCGGGCTGTGGAGGGAGGAGGCAGAGCCTGGTGGCTACCTGGACATCCCCCTTCTTCAAATATGACACATCTGTTACCCCATCACCCACCCTGACCCCCAGAGTACCCTGGGACCTCTCATGGGGGCCTGAAGTTCCTCCTGTAAGGGCTCCCTATCTGTTCTCCACTCATGATGGCCCTAGATAAGTCTTGTCTCTTCAGCCACAGGCCAATAGACACAGCCAAGCACCCTGCCACATAGCTCTTGGATCTAGCTCTGGACTCTTGGAGCATACTTATACTGTACAGTGCTCTACACACTCCTCCACCACAATGTCCTTCCTGTGCAGGTTAGGACCCAGGACAGTGAGCTCTGGAGACCCTCACAGTGGCCTCTGCTCAGCCAGCACAAGTGGAGTAGACACTGTGCTCTCCATATGTGTCTGCCCAGGGCTAAGGGGCAGACAGTGGTCTGTTGGTACCTACTGTCTGCTGGGACTCAGGACTTTGCTCTGCACTCAAGTGACCAATTTAGAAGTAGGTTTCTCAAGCAAAGGATGCTGGAGCTTGGGTCTTGATGATTGAATAGGAGCTTACCAGGCTAGCAGGATGGAGAGATACCAGGGAAGAGGACCTGATGGCCTAGGGAAGTCCTAGTCTCCTGGTGGAGCTGGTGACCACCTGGGCCACTCTTTTCCCATGCCTCTGCCCTATGTCCCTGTGGAAAGCCAGTTATTGGCTCAATAAAAGATGTCTGAAACACTCTCCTATTGTATGGTAAGGAGGGAGGCGGGTCCTAAATCAGGACAGGGATCGACCAGGCCCAAGCACTTCAACTGTTTATTAGCACTGAGATGTTTACTTGGCGATGAGAAGCCGGCTTTCTCGGGGAGATTTGTGCGTTCTTTTTCAATTACCCCTCGTCTTTCTCTGCCACTTTTGCACTAAAGGGATAATAAATGTATCGGAGCGTTTCAATTATTCATCTAAATCATGACTGCGCCTGCCATGGCCAAGTCTTAGTGACAGATTAATTCAGGGCCGCCGCCTCTGCCGGCATGGCCGCCATCTCTGCCCCAGCCAGCCAGCGCCCCAAAGGGCCAACTTTAGGAGCCAGTGGTTGGGGTCAGACAGGTCCTTGCAGGAGGGCGAGGCAGGCTAGGAAGGGGGAAGGAGCCCTTGTCCTCACCCTCTACCCCTGCTTGGGCCTTACAAGTTATCCACCCCACACAAAGCTACAGGAGTTGGGGATCTACCCATCTGTGCACACATCAGTTCCAGGGCCACCCCCACTGCCTCACCCCTACAATTACAACCCAGCACCACAGGCTGGGAGAGGCCAGGATGGTGGCGCATCCCTGACAGCCATCCCCTGACACAAGGCCTTTGTACCCCTCTGTCCTCCTGCCCAGACTCCCTATCTGACAATGGTCTCTCCTAATGGCCACACCCCAAAATCTAGGGATGGAGAACCCGCCATGTTTTAGCACCGTCTTGAAGCAAGCTCGGTATTCTGTCACCCTTGACGATTATTCAAGATCTGTTTGCCCCCACGTACACCTTCAGACCACTTAAGGTGCCGACACAGGGGGACAGCGTGTGCTGGGAACACACTTGTCAACTGCCGCTGTGCTCAGCCACAGGCTGATACTTGTGTGTACAGCCCAGTCCTCTCTTCCCTTGAACAGTACCCAGCCCTCAGTGGCTCTGTCCCTTTCTTTTTCTTTTCTTTTCTTTTTTTTTTTTTTTTTTTTTTGGTTTTCGAGACAGGGTTTCTCTGTGTAGCCTGGGCTGTCCTGGAACTCACTCTGTAGACCAGGCTGGCCTCGAACTCAGAAATCCACCTGCCTCTGCCTCCCAAGTGCTGGGATTAAAGGCATGTGCCACCACTGCCCGGCCTCTCTGTCCCTTTCTAACTGCTCTTGCTCCCTTTGGTTCGCCATCCTTTTCTATTGCTCTTTCCTCTGCTTTCTCTTCCCCTCATTTTCCTTTGTTCCTGCGAGGATTAGCAAGGCCTTTGTGCATAGGACCCCAGCTTGGCCTTCCTGTCAGTTCTTTGCAAGCCGCTAGCTGCCATCACTGCTACTAATCTGTGATTGCTTCCGTGGCCTCTGGTGAGGCTGGGGCTGTTGCCCTGATGAATGGTGGCCTCCGTAGCCTGTGGGCTGCCTTGGTGCTCGGTGCTTGGCAGCCAGGGTGTGTGAGCTTGCCCCGTCCCTCTTTGGCCACCTGTGGGACTCAGAAGCAGCAGGAAGCTTGCTGGACCCACAGTGTTAGGCCTGGGGTTGTTTGCAGGAGCAGGGATGCAGTTTTAGCATGGAGAAGTGTGAATCACAGGAGGGACCCTCAAAAATGGCTACATGCAGAGAGGGCTGGAGAGATGGCTAGGCAGTTAAGAGGTCCTGTGTTCAGTTGCCAACAACCATATGGTGGCTCACAACCATCTGTAATTGGGTCCAATGCCCTCTTCTGTTGTGTTTGAAGATAGCGACGGTGTTCTCACATATATATTTAAAAAAAAAAAATCTGAAAAAAAAAAGAAAAGGCTAGATGCAACCTGATAGTGTTCTTCACACTCAGCTAGGCACATGTGTTAGGGTGATCCCTAGAAGCCTCATCCATAGTTCCTGCCCCCCAGGACTGCAGTCCTGTACTCCTGCCCCCGGATTTACAAGCTGGGACTCTCTTTTGTCCCTCCCAGTATATTCTATTACCCAGGTCTCCACTGTAGTGTCCCATGCTAGCAAAACAGTGTGGACCACTGAATGGGTTTGTTCATACCCCTTCCCACCTCCTGTCCCGTGCCATGTCATGTCAGCCCTGTTGCCTCTTCCCTGGTAGTGTGACACGCAGGACTGGCCTGTGGCCACCCCATTACATGTTTGCCACGGGGTACAGTGTATAGTTTTCCAGGGCCTGAGAGTACTGACTTGCTGTCAGAGTTTTCATATTGTAGATTGGCGTGAGCCACAAAAGGTTTCATGAGCCGAGTGTGATAGGTCTTTCCTTACCCAGGCAGAGGCCCTGGGTCACCAGCTGCCCCTTCCTGACCACCGCTGGGAGAACAGTTCCTTGGGAAGCTCCTCCCCTGAGTGACACAAGGGGCTATCTGCAGCTTTATTTTGCTCCTACCCTCCCTAGCAACTGGCCTTCCATGAGTAAGAAGGAGTGAGAATCAGTCCTCCTCCAGAAACTCTGGCCCCTCCCTCTGGGCCACTGCACTTCTGCCCTGCCCCCAGTAGGCAAGATGCCACCAGGCCCTGCACACGGCCGGCCGCCATGGATCTTTAATAACGCAAGTGACTGCACATGATGAACGAGTCTCGTGGTTGTGTACATAATGAAGCCCTAATGTTTTCAAATCCCCATTTAAGGAGCTGATCTCACCCCGTAATGAATGTCAGATCACATCACAGTGATGTCGCCCATCCGTCTTCTCCCTGGGACACCCACCTGGGCATCTTCAGGATGCAGCCTCAGGAGGGTGGGCTCTATGTCCTTCCCTGGGCCCAGTACAGGCCTTGTCTAGAGCAAACACTGGAGTAGGGCTGTCCGTGAAATGAAGGACCAGAGAGGACAAGCAGAGGTTGGCTGTTTGGGTTCTAACCAGGCAACATCAGTGTCTTGGTTCCCAAGTTCTATCCATGAAGAGGAAGAAAGTATGGGGCAAGCCAGGAGAGAAGAGCTCCAGGACCCAGTGGATCTTCATAGTCCTATCTGAGGGTGGGAGTTCAAAGGTCAGCCGCTCAGGAATCTGCCCTAGCTCCTCACTCTGGTAGACTCAGCTCCCCATCTGCTCGGCCAGGCTCTCCTTCTGAAATGGAAATGGACAGGGTCTGGCTGGCACCCATATGCTCCACTAAGGTGTGGCTGCTGTGAGCTGTCCCCAGGCCAGAGCCCAAGCAGGGCTGAGTGTCTGGATGGGAAGGGGTTCTCTATACCTTCCTGGACAGAGTGCGTCCCACTCCTCCCACACGCAGCCTGTCTTCCTAGAAGAGCTGCCGCAATGCCCAGGCCTCTACCCTTGGCTGAGCCAGGGCCACCTAGCTGTGAGGATTGACAGCATGATAAACAAAGGAGCAGCCTCTTCCCAAATGTCCACACCAAGCAACAAGGGCTTGCTGACAGCTGAGGAAACTGAGGCACAGAGAAGTACAGAGGCTACCCTGGAGACACGATGGAAGACCCCAGAAAGAGGGAGTTGGTTTGAAAGCTCCTTGCCTGTCTCCCCACGGCCAAGTTGGCTATCACTCTACAAACTGGATCTCCATTCCAGGCTCCTCCTTGCTTTCCCCCTGATGGGGAGTCTATAGGAGGCCAGGATGGGCAGGGCAGAGGTGAGTGTTACCCAGAATCCTCTCTTGCTCTGTACTCATAGCTATGCCTCTGAACCTTTGCCTCCACTTCTTGTAAGACAGGGCCTAGCCATAGAGACCTTGGCTTCCACTCCACTTCCAGCTGTGAGGAGTTGTTGACTTCTCTGGCTTTCAGTTGCCTACCTGCTAGCTAGCTGCCTCCCAGCTTAAATCAATGTTCCCTACAGATCTTTGGACACCTAGGCTCTGAGATTCAGAGAGATTGAATAACTAGCCCAAAGTTTCCATCAATCTTTGGCCTGAATTTTGAGAGAGAGAAAGCCCAGTAGGGATGTAACAGGGCCTGCTCCATGGAGTGGCAGAAGGGAATGGGGATAGCTGACACTTTTGCAGGGATACAACTGCCCTCTGAGTCCCCTAGGCCACTGGCTCCTCTTGTTCCTGTAAATAATTAATTAGCCCCTGCTCGCTTGTTTGTTTAGCATGAGGAATGCTCCCCCACTGAGACACATTTATTGCTGAATAAATTTAAATATCTAATCTTCCCTTCATGAATATTACAGCACCCTAAATAGTAGCCAACAGTCCTCAGTGCCTTACTGGAGTGGTCCCCACTGGAGCCTGCCTTAATTGGTCTGCAGAGGGCCAGGGTCCAGCCCTCTCCCCCTGGCATGAGACAGCTCCTGCCAGCCCTACTCCCCCTCCTTGTCAGGGAGAATTGTGCTTGGCCAGGTAGGGAAGAGCCTTCTGAAGGTCCCAAGATGAATGTTAGGTCTGTCCAGTTACCAGGAGGTGTCCCTTAGCATCTCCCGGGCTTTGGGGGACTGACTAGACAGGAGGGGAAGGGGCTGGGTTCAGTGAGATGTAGGGATTAGGGAGGGCAGCAACAGAGGAGAGGCCTGGGACAGAAGAGCCCAGAGTGGCCAGGGAGGAAACAGCTAGTGTCTCTGAGAGCACCTTGGTGGGTGGCAGTAGTATACAGCCCTATGCACTAGCTGCACAGTCCAGAGAGACGAGGATCCCCAGGGCAGTTACTCTTCTGGGGGATGTATTGATTCAGGGAGAGGATAAGTGCCAGACTGTAGGGGTGAAGAGGGCAGGGAGACAGAAGATGACAGAAATGGTTGCCAGAGACAGACAAGCACTGGCCCACTGAGAGTAGCGAGGTTGTGGGGTGGCAAAAGTAGCCACATCATGGTCCCAGTAGAGTCCCTGAACCTTCAGTGCCCAGATTGTGATCTGTGCCAAGTTTTACTATCCGTGCCTCAGCTTGTTCTGTAAAGAAGAGGTTGGCAGTACCTCCTGAGTGAGGTGTGAGGCTCCCACAAGACAATCTATGGGTCTGGCTCAGCAGCCCAAGGTGCTTACTGCAAGGAGGTCCACCAGGGAGGGATGGAGAGTGACCGGCTCCACCACAATGAAGGAATGCTCATATCAGACCAAGTAGACAAGAGGATGCTGACCAGGCTTAGACTGAACTGAAGATCTTGGTGTTTGTTTGGTGAGAAAGGACTTTACCATTTACTCTAACTTGCCTCTGCCTCCCATCTGTTGGGATTAAAGGCATAAGTCACCGCATTCATCCCTGGTGAAAAGCAAACTACTGTGGAACGGACATCAAGGCTGGTGGGGGGACATCCCAAGGAGGGTGGGAGGGTTGGGTGAGAAGGAGGGGTCAAGCAGCTGAGACCTGGATTCCAGGGCCAACCTGTTTAGGGAAGGGTAACACAGATGTGGTGCCCAGGGCCTCCTCTTTGGTTTTGGTCACAATCACAAGGTCCAAGT
Organism: Mastomys natalensis; assembly: GCA_021653895.1. Taxonomy (NCBI): domain Eukaryota; kingdom Metazoa; phylum Chordata; class Mammalia; order Rodentia; family Muridae; genus Mastomys; species Mastomys natalensis. The sequence continues at coordinate 65,276 of JAJTUV010001694.1, forward strand.
CCGATTCTAAATGTTGGGAGAGGGTTCCTGTGTCAGCCCTCTGTGCCCTCAGTTCCCAAGGTCAGCCCCAAAGGACTGACTGCAGGCCTGTTCCCCTGAGCAGGGTCTGGATGTCCACATGACCCTGTTACCAGCCAAGGTCACCTGCAAGACACTTCACACTAGAATAGCAGGTAGTGGAGTGCCAGGAGGCTGAGACTAACAGCCAGGGCCTGTAGGTTCCAAGAATGTCACCTCCACAAATCCTGTGCTCACCTCACACAACTCCCTCACCTCACCACAGACTCCTGGTCCACTCTGTGAGTCTGACACTGTCATGTTATCATAAGGGGTAAATCACTTTGTATCTGATCAAGCCCAACACTGCTTAACTAACAAGAATTAGAGCCTGACTTCTGGGGCCCAGAACACCTGTTGCTCTGTAGGAGGATCCTACAGGCACAGTGAACAGACATGCATACAGGGAAAACATTCATACACACAAAGTAGCATAAATAAATCTAAAAAAATTAAAATAGAAAGAATCAGAGCCTGGCATAGTGGTGGGCCCCTCCCCCAGCTCCTCACTCAGCATGGAGGCGGGAAGGTTAGGAGTTTAAATTGAGGCTAGCCCAAGCTACATGAGATCACATAGCTCAAATAAAAACCAGAACACAACAAATATGAGAAAAAGAAAAAAGGTCAGTTTACTTAACACTGACGTGTAGCTCGGCCGTAGATTGTGTGCCCTGGGTTCTGTCCCTGGCACTACCCTACCCTGTAACATTTATTTTTCCAACATCCTATGAAGTGGGCACTCTATTAGACCCAAAGAAGTAGTGATGTGTCCAGGGTTACTCAGGCTGCTTGCCTCCCCTGCCGCTGCTGCTCTGTACAGTGCTGGGTCTTCTGGGATATCCCACCCAGGACAGAAACACTTCAATCCCTGGGAACTCCAGGCTTCACCCAGGCTCTGGGCTCTCAGGACCAGCTCTGCAGAATCCTGCAGAGGAGAGCAGGGGCCTGAAATACCCTGTTCTGCACCACTCCCAGGGTTCCCCAACTCTGGGAAACCATCCAGTGCCAGCTCTGAGGAAGGTTGAAATTCAGGTGTAGTTGGAAACAGAGGAAACAAAAGAAAGAGGGGGTGTCTAGTTGGTGTACCCAGACCTGGGCCAAGAACTTGGAGGGATGCAGGAGGGATAAAGGATCTCATGTTAGGAATCTATAAAATGGAACCAGAATTTTCTTGTTTATTTGTTCATTTTGCTTACTTGATACCATCCAGCCAGTGCCAGGCAGTAGACCTTCTCAAGGATAGGCCTGGGCTCCATCAGCCCTGCCATCTCCAGGGCCACTGCCACATTTTGCAGTTGAGATCCTGGTAAAGCAGGAGAAAATCTAGAGCAGACGGGCAAACCAGTACTTGCCTCAGCCTGTTTGGGCAAAGCTACATGGTTCTTGGGTGAGTCAGTAGCAGAGTTGCCTCTGGGCTTCTGCTGGCTCTAGAATATAGTAGCATTAAGAGTTGTTTATCTGGGCCTGGGTCCCCAGGGTCACAGAGAATCCCAAGAGCCTCACTTGGATAAACAAGCCCTGAGCCGGCCTCAAGATGCGCTAATGCTAGTTGCCCCACCAGGGTTTGAGAGGCTAGAGACACCTGAGAGGCCTGGTCCAATGGGAAGGAGCTGGAAAAGCGAGGCTCAGGCGCGGGATTGGTTCTGCCATTTGGAACTAAGGTGGCTCGGTTCCTCAGACAGGATTGAGGCTTGGAATTTGAAACGGCCCTGTCAAAAGGTGGGCTTTGGGATCCCACTAAATTCTTAAATCTCAGTAACCTCAGGACAGCGAGGACCGGAACAGAGAAGCAAGAGGGTGGGCCAGGCGCGCCCCCTGCCGGTCGCCCCGTGTCTCTTCGCTCCAAGGCTCACTGCAACTCCTTGGAGCCTCAGTTTCCCTAGATGTGAAACAAGGGGTAACAAGAGCAGCCTTGGAGAGAAACTTTGTGATGCCAAGTGGGCCAATGCCTTGGAGTTGCTTGGGATTGGGATGTCATTGCCTGATCCTTCAGGGATGCGGGGAACCCGACAGCTCATTTCGTCCCTGCAGTGGACGGCTGCATTCATCGGGCCGCGGGATCCCTGCTCACGGACGAATGCCGCACCCTGCAGAACTGCGAGACTGGCAAAGCCAAGATCACTTGCGGCTATCGGCTGCCAGCCAAGCGTGAGTGCGCGAGGGGAACTGTCCACAGCCACAAGGGGGCGTCTTAACGTTAAGTATAAGGGGCTGGCCTCTCTGACACTCCAGATAGCAGATGGCAAGGGGCTGGAGCTGCAGCAGGGAGGAGAGCCCAAGAGTGAGAGGGCATATGTCCAGGTCTTCCACCACCTAGCAGTGACATTCGGGTGGGCGGTCACAGGTGTGTGCTGCAAAGGTGAGGTCCTTCTGGTGAGATGGCAGGAGAGACCTACGCCATCTGACTGAAGCCATTACCCAACCCTAGATGTCATCCACACGGTGGGGCCCATCGCTGTGGGCCAACCCACTGCCAGCCAGGCGGCCGAGCTCCGCAGCTGCTACTTGAGCAGCCTGGACCTGCTGCTGGAGCACCGGCTGCGCTCGGTGGTAAGAGTCAACTGGCGGCAGGGGCATGGGCATCAGGGAAGGCACCAAGTGACCAAGTCCCCATGTCGTCTTGCCCTCTCTTCCTTAGGCTTTCCCATGCATCTCCACAGGCGTGTTTGGTGAGTGTGGAAAAGCAAGGCCTGGTGTGGACAGTGCCTCCCACCCCCCCATCCCCCCCACCCCCGTCATGGAGGTGGGCAGGGCGGGGCCAGATGTGGACTCACCAGACCCTGCCCTCAGGCTACCCCAATGAGGAAGCTGCAGAAGTAGTGCTGGCCACGCTGCGGGAATGGCTGGAGCAGCACAAGGACAAGGTGAGACTTGAGAGAGCGGTTGGCAGTGAGGCTGGAGCAGGAGTGCCAAGGACTGAGCTGGTGTGGCGGGTTGGTACCTGCCCTCCCGGGCCCAATCCCTAGGCCAGGCTTGTTGTGAGACATAAAAGGGAAGGAGCAAGTGTACAGCTTGAATCCCTTCTATATGGTACAGTGAATTCTCAGATCTCCTGAGGTGAACAGTGCAACCATGTAGTGGAGACCCTGCAAGGGCAGGTGCATTTGGGGGAGCACACAGTACCAGGACTGAGAGGCCGGTGGAGGCCTCGCCCAGGCTGAGCAAGTCTCCCTGGCACAGGTGGATCGGCTCATCATCTGTGTTTTCCTGGAGAAGGACGAGGGCATTTACCGGGAGCGCCTGCCCCATTATTTCCCAGTAGGTATGTGCCCTTGTTTCCCTCCTGGCCACCCCAGGTCAGCGCACCCCTCCCCCAATGCTCCGGGGTGTCTCTCACTGTCCTCTGCCTTCCAGCCTGAGGCTCCCACAGCCCACCCTGAACAGGACTGGTAAGCAGGGCCTGACCCGACATGGTGTGGCTGCTCTACACTAACCTGGTCCTCTTAACACCCGCTCAATCTACCATTGCTTACCTACATGCAGTAGGGCGGTGAAGGTAGGGAGGGGCCCAGGGGCTTCCAGAAGCCCTCAATTCCCTTTAACCTCTCTGCTCTGCCCTCAGACCCACCTGGGCCTGTAGGACCTCGGTCCCAGCTCTGAGGTCTCAGAAGCCTACAGCTTGTTCCAGCTTGACCGCCCGCCATGAGGTTCTGTCCTTCCTCTCAGCCCTGCCTTCCAGAAGCCTCCTAATAAAGCTGTCTGGCTCAGCCCTCACTGTCTGGGTCTCCCCTGACCCCCTCCCGCGAGGAAGGTAGCCCCTGGTAGGGATGGTGTCTTGGGGACCTTGCTTCAAGAGGCTACAACAGCCCTGGGTGAACTGGGAGGGTAGATGCATGGCCCAGACAGCAGAGGCAGCGGCAGCAGCACTTCACATTTATTGAGGGCCTGCCCCCAAGGAGCTCACAGCCTGGGCTGAGACCCCACATGTGCTGGGGGTGGGGAGAAGGCAAAGAGGAAGTAAAGCAGATATGGCCCAGGCAAAGGGGGTGCAGAGCAGGCACAGGCAGGGGCTCTGGGGACAGGTAACAGGACAGCCCGACTAGAACGTGTCTCTCACACGAGGTCAGCTCCTCCAGGGGCCACTGAGGACGCCTGGCTCCTCCACCTACTCTAGGCCAGCTTCTTCCCATAAACCTCTCACCCCACAACTCCTCAATCATGCAGACCCCTGAAGGTGGGCAGAGTTGTGATCGGGGCCTGGCCAGAGTAGCAAGTCTGTAAGTGCTGTGAGTATGGGTGGCTTGAGACTTCAGCAGTTCCCACCGAAACCCTTGGGAGGCTAAGGAAGAAAGGGCAGGCCTGTGGGTAGAAAGCACAGCTCTAAGGAACCAGAAGGGCCCGTGAAGGCCTAGTCCCCTCAAGCTCCTCTTGGCAGGAATGCTTGGCGGTAGACAGGTGGAAAGCGAAGGGACCTGTCCTGGGGAAAGGGACAGCCAGACACACAGCAGCCAGCGGGCAGGTAGGGCAGCAGAGCAGGGACACGCACACTTGGGCTCACCACCAGCATCCCCTTTAATAAAACATGGAAGGTTCTATGACAGGAAAAGGGAGGAGTGAAATATGACCATTTACAACCACACACACAAAAAAAAAAAAAAAAAAAAAAAAAAAAGAAAAAGAAAAAAAAAAAAAAACAGAGAAAACCCTCTGTACATGTCTAGCGCCTGGCGGGGGAGGCAGGCAGGGCACAGCAGGCCAGCTGGCCCTATTTGTAGAGGATATCGTAGTGTCCAGGTCGGTAGAGAAGGTAGACCTTGGGCTCGGAGCCCTCGGGGAAGACGTGTGGGTTGGTGGTGCCGCCCTCGCCGCGGTCCATGTACTCCACTTGGATGGACACACTGAGGGCCTGGGCCAGTGCGATGATGTGGATATGGTCGCTCTCCTTGCACATGGGTTCCACCTCCTGTGGCACAGGGGCAGGTCAGGCCTGTCCCAGGACCCCTCCCCCAGGTCCCACAGCTTACCCTGGCATGCCCCACCCAGACACAAAAGAGAACAGGAGAGCCCCAGGGCAGAGTTGGAGAGGAGGTGGCACCTGCTGACAGAACTCCTTAACAGTCCGGCCACCCTCTATGAAGTGCTCAAAGAACTTGCTCTCCCGCTGCAGGTAGCCTGAGGTGAGCAGTCGCAGGTAGACCACAAGGTAGTCTGAGGTGCTCTGGTCGTTGAAGGAGGCCAGCAGGTCAGCTACTGAGGTCTGCTTCTCCACCTGCTCGATAAGGTCCATGAACTGCCCCACCCAGGGACAAAAGGTAAGATGAGGAAGATATGTGACAAGAGGCCACCCATACCATATCCTGGAGAGGCACCCTTCTCGTTAACCCAGCCTGAGACAGGTGGGCTCGCTCACCGTGTTGTGGAAGTCCTCGATTGTGAATTCAGTGAAGCCCTGGGACACCAGGTCCTCTTTACTCTTGGCAGACACGGCTTTGAACCTGTAGGTGGGAGGAATGGTAAGCCAATATGGGCTCCTCAGTCAGCGGAGCAAGGCCCTAGCCAGCCTAGTCCTGCCTAGACAAGGACACCCACCAAGCTCAAAAAGAAGTCCCCCAAGCAACCCAACTAACTGATGGCTGGCCTACGGCCCTGACTTCCTCAGGAGAAGCCCAGAGCCCCCAGTGCCCATCGTCCTCACCGCTGCAGTTCCTTGCTGTCATCTAGCAGTGCCTCCAAGTGGGAGAAGCCGAATGCTCGATAGAAGCAGTTGCCGTCAGGCCTGGTCTTCCGTATGTATGAGTACTTTTTGTGGAGGTCCTGCAGAGAAACAGCCCAGCTTAACATTCACCAGCCCAAGAAATGGCTATAACAGCAGGTGGCAACTGAGTTCCAGGTTCCCATCTCCTGGCTTCTGAATGGGGACACCAAGTCACCACTGGCAGAGTCCTCCTGGAGGCTCCTGGAAGGCACTTATATGTCAATGGTTGTATGATCACCAGCTCTAAGCTGTGTGGGTATCACTGGCTAGAGCTTTGCTTAAAAACAGGTGACTAAATCTGTCCTTGACTAATGTGGCTCTTAAGGTCTTTAAATGCAAGCAAGACAAAGCAGGGGAACAGGACAGGCCACACGACCAGCTGCCCTGCTTAGCAGGGCTCTAGCCACACAGAGAAGCTCTCCCTACAGTCTGAAACAAAACCAGCTCCCCAATACACTTTCACCTTCTAACCATGCTGCCCACTGCAGAGCCATCTCCATCAGCCTTCTCTGCTTCCTCCAAAGGAAGCGCATCCATGACACTCATTCCTAGTGCTGCTTGGTAAGCAGGCCTCTCACCCACCTGGACACTCCTGGCCCTGGTCACCCCTTGTGCCTGCTCCTTCCTCAGATGACTCTCCTCAGACAACTGTCAGTAATCAGAGTCCCTTCCCACTGAGAACATGGCCCTGACATCTCATCTGCCACTAAGCTGCCCCAATATTCACTACCAGCTCCTGTCCTTGAGATTCAAGGGCAGCTCCCTACCAGTTCTGACTCCAGAGACATATAAGATCCAGGTAGGCCTCCAAATAAAAACAGAAACTTCTGTGGGAGGCTTCTGTCTGGGCAAGGTTAAGAACAACCTAGAGTACTGTACCAGCCCTTCCCAGCCTGGCCCGGGACAGTGGCAGCATTACACTTCTCTCCTTCCTTTTCACCTGTCCTCTCCCATGCTCCCCTCATCTTTCCCCACGCTGAAGGGTACGGCTCCACCAAAGGACACAGTACCCTTCTTCAAGACACCTGCCAGTTACAACAAGCCCCAAACGCAGGGCTTCCTGCCTGCCCCATAAACACCAGAGGCTTGACTGTATCTTCAGCTCTTAGTCACAGATACTATATTTTCCTTCATTTTGGTTTTGAAACAGGGTCTCATTTTGCAGTTCAGGCTGGCCTTGAACTTGCTGTAATCTTTCCTCAGACTTCTGAGTGCTGAAATTCCAGACCACCAAACCTAGACAGAGTTCCACCTTAGACGCTCTGCCTCTCTACACCTCTTCCATGTCTGAGACATCTCCACTGCCACAGCTGGTTGCACTAACCTGATCTTCACCCAGGCTTTCAATTACCTCAGAGATGACCCACTTCTGCCCAGACACATCTACCGAACAGTAGATCCCGTAGGCTCTTCCTTCAACACACCTAGCACACAGACTTATCACTACACAGCTCACTCCTGGTATCATGCCTGCTTAATGTTTTACTGCCAAAGCCCCTCACTATCCCCTCTTCCTCCACTGTCTCCTGAAACCTATTTTCACCCTGAAGCAACAGTAACCTTACAGCTAAGCTTTCTTCCTGTCTGTATCTTTGAAAGCACTGCCAGGCCAAACTGGCTTTCATAGAAGCCCCAGCCTACCCACGTCTACTTATTAAACCATCTCAGTCCCACTACCTTTAGACAACCTGCCACTTGACATTTTGCTTCTGTCTGTTCATCAAATACATGTTTCATAGAGGCTCTTGCCCACTACTCCTATATAAAATGCAAATTCTCAGCCAGTCATGGATGCACATGTCTTTAACCCCAGCATTCGGGAGGCAGAGGCAGGAGGATCTCTGGAGTTCAAGGCTAGTCTGCTCTACGTAACAAAGTCCAGGACAGCCAGTGCTCTGTTACACAGAAAAACCCTGTCTCAAATAACCAAGGAAAAAGGAAGGAAGGAAGGAAAATTCAAATTCTCCCTCTATTTCTCTCCACAATACTAACCACCTCTAACAACGAAAGTGTGTGTGTGTGTTACAGAGTTGGGACAGGGTTTTGCTATATTTAGCCCAGATTGACCTTGATCCTCCTGCCTCATTTTCTCCTGGGATTAAAGACATGCTGCCCACCACATATACCTTTGGTTTGTATCTGTCTTGCACTGCCCCCCTGTAAGCATCACAGAAGCAAGACTGTGTTTCAGTCCCCAGTGTATGTAGTACCTCCAGTGCCTGGCGAATGTAATATGACCACTACACTAAGGTTGCTCAGAGTCCAGCCACTCTGCTATTGTAAGCTCACTGGGCACATACTGCCAGGCACCCTGTAGAGGGCTCATGCCCACTTCCTCACATCCTCACAAAGTCTACTGCACACAGGAGCCAAGTACATACCCAGCCTGGTTTTGCCATCACCAGCCAGGAAGAACAGGAGGGCTTATGCACAGTACACAGAAAGGAAGTTTAGGGTGCTGAGGTACCTTGCTGGAAACAGCTCTCTTCAAATATTCAGAAAGTTTGCTAAATGACTCAATGATAAGAACCTGAGGATCTCCTGTTGGTTTTACAGGGAAGCTTAGTAGAACAGGTGGCCCTAGATGGGCCATCACTCTACTAATTGGCCACATGGGAGAGGAAGAGCCTACTGCTTTCTAAATGCTTGCTGGGCACAGCAGCACTCAATTCAACACCTTCCCTAAACTTGCCCAATGGGCTGAAAATAACTCTAGCCAGAGATCTAGCATGGCCTGAGGTCACACAACTGGAGAGCAGAAGTCTACCTGGCTCAAAACTCAGGGCTTTTACCTCCTCACATATATTTTGGAGCAGGGGTATAAGCAGATCAGACTGTGGACAGCTGAACTATGCTGAACAGGGATTAATTAGTTCACATATTTCCCCTCAGGTGCTAAGGACAGAACTTAAAAGGAGCCTTGCAAATACTGGGCTCATGCTACTACTAAGCTAGCTGTACCTCAGCCCTACATAACGTTTTAAGTTTTCATTACCTGCCAACTGCTCAGAGTCAGGAAAGCTTCTCTGGCAACAGGGGAGTAACTGTGGATACTCACTACCGCACCTGGCTATGTTTGAGCTATGATGCCCTCCCAGTTAACCTCTCAGGCAGCTTTGCTCTTGCACTGCCCCTGTAAGGGGGAATACCTGCTTGGCCACCCGAAGGCCCCAGCTGCAAGCAGAGGATACAAACACGTATGATCTTTGGAGGAAGACTGGAAGTACACCATTTCTTAACCCTTCAGGCTGTCTACTAAATACTGTTTTCATATCAGGGTCACTGTTCAACCGCCACTGCTCCCAGTCTTTGGGGTAACTGGTAAAGAAGCTTGCCTCAGTTTGAGTGATGCAGCAGGGACACACAGAAGAGGTCTGTCCTCCACAAAGATCCAGTAGACAGACTATAGGACAGGTCTCTGTGACCAATCTACCCATCCCCAACACCAGCAAGTTTGGCCCTTGGCTGGCTACTGAGTTGTCAGTGCCCGCCCAGCTTGCACCTGGGCCCACCTGAGCATCACCTACCTCAACCTTACAGCCACCCTACAGGCAGATGCTTTCACTGTCCCTATTTTACAGATGAGGACACCCAGGGCTCAGAGACACTGAAGGACCTGTCAAGAAGACAGCTGCTGAGTGGCAATGTGATGTGAATGGAGGTCTCAGTCCAGAGGCTGCACACTTCAAGAACTATCAATAGGAGGTGTTTCCCCGCCCAACACCCAACCCTCTCAGACATGAGGCCTGACAAGAAGCAGGGCTGAGACAGGCTCCCTCCTGCCCCTCTGGCCAGGACCCCACCTTGATCTTCTGTTGGTAGATGTTGTCATCCTCAGCGTACTCCTTGTACAGGACTGAGAGTTCCAATCGCTCTGACACCAGAGGATTCTGCACAGCAATCTGCAGGGAGGCAGGAGACTGAGTAACCCAGGCCTAACACCTACAGAAGGGGTGCTGTCGGGTCATCCAGTGGCACAGCAACCCCCATAAAAGAATGAAGTACCTAAAATAGACTTGAGATGGGAAGGCTTCAATGTAGACATTAGGCCTCAGGCCCTGACTATGCATCCTCACCACAGAGCCCTCAGCTACTCCCTCCCCAACCTTCTTCAGCACCTCACCTCTTGCTGAATTCGGTCCTGCTGAGCCATAATGGCTTCATCATAGGCCAGACAGTTAACACCTAGAAAAAGGAGAAAAAAAAGAAGTGCCAACTAAGGGTTCCTGTGGGGTCTGGCTATCTATGGCAGGCAGCTTTGGCAGAACAGGTCTGGGATCTGGAACCCTATGCCTTACACCCCACTGTGTATTCTTAGCAAAGTCCTTCCCTCTTTGAGTTCTCACTCCCTCATCTTTTGGAGAAGGTAGCTGGGTATGGTGTCATTTGGGAGGCTAAGGCAGGAAGACCATAAGTCTGTGTAGCCAATCTCTAAAGAACAAAATAAAAATAAACAAGGGGGCAATTACAGACAAGACCAGGAGACCAGAGCAGGATCAAGAAGCCTAGGAGTTAGAGATCAGCTCTGGAAATATGGCAAGCCCTTATCTTAGAAGTAAAAAAAAAAAAGGTCTGGGGCTGAGGCCCAGTAGTAAAGATATATTTGTCCTGCAGGTGTGAAGCCCTGGCTTCTATTTCTAGCAACCTCAAGAAATTAAATGAATAAATAAAATGACAAAGTAAAGATCATTCCCAAAGCTCTCTTGCAGCTCCAATATTCCTTCCTCCTTGCCTTCTAGCAGAACTCTGTAGCATCTTGGGAATGCTCTGGGGAAGTGAGCCTCTAGGAGAAAGCAAGAAGAAGGGGTGGAACCCTAGATGGAATGAGAGCATCCTTTAAGCATGCACTTTACCGAGACACACCCTTTGTCCTTCTGTGGTCTCAAGTATTGTTCATTTTCCAAATTAAAAAAAAAAAAAAAATACAGAGAGGTGACTCCATCTTGCCCAAGGTCAAAACCAGTGAAGGGTTATGAGCAAGTCCACATTTGTAGAATTCCAGTCTGAGCTCTTGGACATGTCACTTGCCACATCGTCCTCTCCCCTCACCTGTAGAATGGATTAATGCCATCGCCTTGCTTCCATCACCAAAATACGCTGGGATCCTGACAGCAGCAACTACTACCTAAGCACTCTCCAGAGTTAGCCACGGACTGCGGACGTTCATTCTGAAGACTCTAAGAAGCTACTGAAGGAGTCAGGAGACACTAGTTCTAGTCCTGGATCCTTCTTAGATGTGATGGAGAACAATTTCTTTCTCCGTATCTGGGTTTCCTAGCCCTCACTCTCTAGATATGTATATGTGTGGACTTAGATAGAGCAGGTTGTGCTTTTTAAAGTCAATCCTTTGAGGCCTGGTTATCCCAGGTTCCCAGCTGGGCTTCCCACCATGTCCTACAACAGGATTGTCCCTCCCACTCGAGACTTACTCAACCCCTAGAACCCCAAGTTCTTAGTAGACAAGGAAAAGGTGTGACTGTTGGGGTTTTTTTGTTTGTTTTTTGTTTTTGTTTTTTTAAGGACCAGGGATCTAGGAAAACAATGCCTGGATCTGCTCAAAGGAGCTGAAAGGCAAGAACCAGCTCTAAGGAAAAGAGCCGCCAATGGCATCCCGAACGGCCCACCAGGGACTTCGTCCTTGGAAGCCCGGCGTTACTCAACGCCTTTCAGCAGCTCGGCCGGGGCCTAGGCCTCGGCTTGACTGCGAGGACCCAGGCGGGCTGACTGTGGGAGCCGGACGAAGCCGCGGGACCGGTGGAGGCGGGGCGGCCCAGGCCCCGCCCCAGGCGTGCGCGAGAGGCCGAGCCCCGGCCCTGGCCGCCCCGCCCGGCCGGGGGTCGCGCGGCCCTGCTTCCATTGTGAGGGGGAGGGGAGAAGACGCGGTGAAGGGCTCCGTCGCACACTGCGCCCAGTCCCGGGGCCCTGACTCCCCGAGCTCCTCGGGAACGGCCGGCCGAGGCTTGCCCCCGCTAGCCCGGACAAGACATCCTTCCCTCCGTTCGTACCTTCGGAGTCGCTGCCCAGCGACTCCTGCTTCTGCTGCTGAGGTTCCTCCGCCGCCATCTTTAAACAGCGCTGCACTGGCGATCGCTTCCGGGTTATTAATTGCCCTCCTCCCGGAAGGGAGCCCCTCCTTGTGGCCCCTCCTTCGCAACGCCCCTAGCAACAGGCTCCCTTTGGCGGTTGTCAGGGCCTGGGCCGCTCCTGCTGCCCTGGAGAGCTAGGGGGCTGGAGTCCCTTGGAGAATCGGATGGACCCAGCGCTCTCTTCCACATTTCCACTTTCCCAAAGGTCCTGCGGTGCTAAGGGCTTCCTCGAGTCACTTCTGTTTTCTGTATACTGAAGTTTGAAACGCAGATTGTGTAACTGAGATAAGGAACAAGATGGAATTAAAGTCACTAGAAGGTTAATCCCAGCTGGGCGTGCATTCAAGATACATGACCGTAGCTGCAGTGCAATGCAGAGCGCGGAGACAGGAAGTGGTGACAACCTCCTGAGGCCCTTCAGAGCCGCGAAATCCCGGTCTCTCGCCTCTCACCACTGAGCCTGTTCTCTACAGGCTTTGAAGACCTGTTTCCAGCACAGAAAGCATCTTCCCTTGATGTCAAAACCAAAAGCCCAGACCTAACTTTGGGCTATGTGTCCTCCTATGTGAGAAAGCAGAGCTATTTAAAGCCATGGACTTGAGTCCATAATCCGAACACGTGAAAGGTATAAACATGGAGGATCAGGAGTTCAAGGTAATCTTGGGAGTTTCGGGCAAGGCTATAAGAGACCCTGTCTCAAACAGACCAAACCAAACCAAAGAAAACCTGAGCCAAAAAGTGGCCTTCCTTGTGGAAGCTGCCCATTTTCTTTGGGTTATGTCTCCATTCTGAGAAATGGACGCTCCCATTTGCAGGCCCTGTGTTCCCTGAAAAGCAAACACCAGAGAGTTTGTAGGAGAAGGCACTTACTTCTTGGTAGCCTGGCTATAGCTAGCACTGAGCCACAGAGACTCCTTTTACCCTCTAGAGTAGTGGTTCTCTGTTCTGACTAGTCCCAACACCAGCTCCTATATGGTCTCCCTAGTCCAGGTAACAAAGGCCAGGCTGGCAAAGCTCTCTTTAAAGATTACGAAAAATCAAGGCATGGTGTCCACCATTAATCCCAGCACTAGGGAGGCATGTGGATCTCTGAGTAGAGACCAGCCTGGTCTACAGAGTGAGTTCCAGACTCACAGATTACACAGAGAAACCCTGTGTCAAAAAAAAAAAAAAAAAGAAAAGAAAAAAGAAAAAGAAAAAAGAAAGAAAGAAAGAAAGAAAATAAAAGAAAGAATGAAAAAAGGGGTGGGGGAGCCAAAAAGAAATCGTGTCCTTTGTCATCAGCTATCATTCTCTTGTTAAAATTTTTGTTATTGTGTCTATAGAGTGTTGAAGGCTGTATGTGCCAAGGTGCTTGACTGAAAGAGCACAACTTTATAAAATCCATTCTCTCCACTTTTATATGGCTTCTGGAGATGAAACAAAGGTTGTCAGGTTTGTGTGGCAATACTTTACCCACCCGGCCATCTTGCCAGCCCACTTCTTTTATTTATATATATTTTGAAGATTTATTTATGTATGTATATGTACCACATGCATGCATGTGAGCACTCAAGCCAGAAGTTCCATGGGTGCTGATGGAGTGCAGGAAGGACCTTCTATAGTGAGAAATTGGACACCAGAGCCTCAGTTTATAACTTTTAAAAAATATTCTTTTACTTTTTAAAAAAAATTGTTTATTTTACATGAGTGCTGTCTTGATGCACACCAGAAGAGGGCATTGGATCCCATTACAGATGGTTGTGAGCCACCATATGGTTGCTGGGAATTAAACTCAGATCCTCCACAAGAGCAGCCAGTGCCCTTAACCACTGAGCCATCTCTCCAGCCTCCCCCCAAATATATATTCTTATTAAACATTTTTGTATGTGTATCTGTATGTAGAAGACTGCCCTGGCAGTGTAGTTAGGGGTCAGAGGACAGCTTGTGGATGCAAGCAACATACCCTCTGAGCCTCTCCTCTGCCCCCAATCTATAACTTCTCTTAATAGCATCTTTGGTATCTAGTTTTGGGGTTTGGTTTTCAAGACAGAGTTTCTCTGTGTAGCCCTGTCCTATAATTCTGTAGACCAGGCTGGCCTCGAACTCAGAAATTCACCTGCCTCTGCCTCTTTAGTGTGTATGCCACCACTGTCTGGCTTTATTGATGCTGTTTTATATTAAACTTTCTAGATGATTCCCAGGAAACTTTAAAAAAAAAAAAAAAAAAAAGATTTATTTATTTATGTATGTGAGTACACTGTTGCTATCTTCAGACATACCAGAAGAGGGCATTGGTTGTGAGCTACCATGTGGTTGCTGGGAACTGAACTCAGGACCTCTGGAAGAGCAGTCAGCGCTCCTAACCACTGAACCACCTCTCCAACTCCACAGGTAACTTTTAAAAATATTTTAATTTTTAAAAGTGTGTCTGTGAGTACAGAAACCCATGACGGCCAAAGGCATCGGATCTACTGTAGTTAGCGATAACCACAGGAAGTGGGTGCAGGAAACTAAAACCAGGCCCTCTGCAAGAGCAGTACATTCACTAAAGCCATCTCTCCAGCCTTTTATTATTTTAAACAACAAAGATCTACTATAGCATTCACTGTTTCTCCACTGGTGGTAAGCACCCAGCAGGCCATGAATCCAGACATAGTAAAGATAAGAGATATCTGCTTCTCTGCAGGGCCTTCCCTTTCTGTTTTAGTCACACTCATTTCTTTCTAGTCCCTCCTGATCCCTTCCTATCTTTCAAGATTTCCTTTTATATTTAAACCTTTGTTAAGTTGCTTTATTTACTGAAGAGGTGAGGCTTGAACCCAGGGCTTCTTACACACTAAGCTCATATCATCCTGCTGAATCACATTAACAGTCAAATCCTTGCTGGCATTTATTTCATAAATAAATAAGGTTGATTTTCAACCCATTTGCCTCCACTCGAGTGCTAGGTTACAGGTGTGGACAGTCACGCATGGCTTGCTCAGCTCCTGTGGATGCCAGCTCATCTGGTGGTTAGCAGCTATTCTTACTCCATACCACCTGTCCGGCTCCTTTCTCCACTTCCTGGCTTCTGACTATCCCAAAGCATCCAAACTTCACTTGCAGACTTGCCAATAATCTCGGGCACATCCTTACACTCTGTCCCTGCCTCCCAACTCACAAACCCACAGATGTCCAAAGCCAGTGACCAAGTTGGGCTGGTGGCTCAGATCTGTAGTCCCAACACTCAGGAGGCTGAGGCAGAAGCATTACTGAGTTCTGGGCTACTGCCGGGATAGCAGTGTGAAAAGCCTTTATCAAAGATTGCCATAGCAGCCGGGAAATAGCTCAGTGTTTGCTGCAAAACTCTGAGGACCTGAGTTTTGATACCCAACACCCACATAAAGCTGAGTGTGACCACATGCACCTGCAGCGCCAACACTGGAGAAATGGATGCTAGTGGATCTTGGATCTCATCTTGCCAATCCAGCCAATCCAGCAAACTTCGGGTCCAATAAGAAACCAGGCCTCAGCCGGGCGGTGGTGGCGCACGCCTTTAATCCCAGCACTTGGGAGGCAGAGGCAGGCGGATTTCTGAGTTCGAGGCCAGCCAGGTCTACAGAGTGAGTTCCAGGACAGCCAGGGCTATACAGAGAAACCCTGTCTCAAAAAACCAAAAAAAAAAAAAAAGAAACCAGGCCTCAAAAAATAAGGTGAAGAGTGACTGAGGAAAATGTCTGATGTCAGAGAGAGAGAGAGAGAGAGACAGACCCCTCCTCCCCCCATGGGCTAGAGACACATCCCAATGAGTAAAGTGCTTACCTGGCAGGTACTAAGCCCTATTTGATCTCCATTTCCACACAAAAACTGGGCACAGTACTGTTAACCTGCTTCTAATTCCAGCACTCTGGATGTAGAGAACCAAAAGCAGGTGGTCATCTTCAGCTACATAGGGAGTTTGAAGCCAGGTTGGAATATATGAAACCATGTCTCAAAACAATAAAATAACAGCCAACACAGGTGGAAGGGTGGGTGGGTGACAGCAGGCAAAGGAGCAGTATGGCACAGAAGCCTCCTCCCAGGCAGTCCTGCCACCTGGGTACACAGCCCATCTATGTCCAGAATCAAGGAGCTACCTCAGTCACAGAGAAGCAGCCTCTCCAGGGGACGAGGCCATGGAAGTGATCAGTACAAAAGGGGCAGAGCCTTGAGAGGGAAGGCCCTCCTTTCTAGGGCAGACTTGGGAGTTTTGCAGGGCAAGAGCAGGGTCATGTGGGCACCAGAAAAACATGTGGAGTTGTACTCTTGTGTCCACCAGGGTCTAGGGATGCAGTGAGCACTGCACAGGCCAGGCCTGAAGAGCTGAGCAGGGCTGGACTTAGGAGTAGTTAACTGAGTTGACAGACGCCTGCAGAATCCAAGCCACTGGAGCACAAGCACTGGGGAGTGGAGCAAAGTGGCACGGATGAGTTCTTCCCACACTCCTAGTTGGGGACCCACTTGGAAATGTCATACATACAGTTCACTTTGTGTCAGCCAGAGGTCTAGTCAGCTGGAACGGCAGTCCTGATGGCCCATGCCCCAAGAACTCAGCTCTGGAGATGAGCACTAAAATCAAGGTACCCTTAGGCTGCATCCTCTCCAGAGGCTCAGAGGGAATCCATCTCTTTCCATGCTGCTTGGCCAAATCCAGGTCCTCGTTGGAAGTCTCCCAATCCTTCTGGCTGTAAACTGAGGGCTGTTTTCAGCTTCTGGCCACGGTACTCCTTAGGTACAAAATGATATCCAGCAAGGATGGGTCTGTTTGCAGGGTGTGTCTGGTGACCACACTAGGCCACCCAGATAATCCAGGATAATCTTACCTCAAGGCCCAGAACCTTAATCACATCTGCAAAATCGCCTTGGCCATTTAAAATTACTTCATGGAGCCAGGCGGTGGTGGCACACGCCTTTAACCCCAGCACTTGGGAGGCAGAGGCAGGTGGAGTTCGAGGCCAGCCTGGTCTACAGAGTGAGTTCCAGGACAGCCTGGGCTACACAGAGAAACCCTGTCTCAAAAAACCAAAAAAAAAAAAAAAAATTACTTCATGGGCTCTAGGGATAAAAACTGTGACATTATCTTGCCTGTCACATTATCTTTATTTTGCCATGCCAAAAATTGAAACAAGATTGGATGACTTGCTAAGGTCACATAGGCGTCTCCAAACCCTCAGCCCACCCCATTACACACCAGACAAAACACAAGACATGGCTCAGAGCACAAAGCCTGACTTGTGGAACACCATTTAAGGATCCCTGACTTGGTGAAAGAAAATCAGTGAAAGATGACAGATTGCAGACCTGTGAGGATGACTCCAAGCGAAAGTCAGTGGGAATCTTGAGTTCTTCAGTCTCCAAGCCTACTGCCCTGCCCACCCCACCCTCTCCTAAGATGTTAAGCCTGCTTAAGGGGTCAGACCAGGATCTGGGAACTTACAGCCACTTGGCTTCCCTCCAGCCTGAACTGACTGAAGACACAACTTTGGTTTCGAGCAGTTTTTCTGTGACAGGGTGTCTGTCATCTATTTCCAAGGGCACAAAAATAGGAGATAACTAATCCCTGGCAAAGCAGTGATGTTACCATAGAAACTGGAACAAAACTCTTCTAATACTGCATGCATCCTTGCTTCAAGGTAGCCCATGGCTCTAGGATCAAGGTATAATCTATTCCATGGAAAGAATAGGTCCATACAGGTGAGCCCTCTTCTGCCAGCAAAGGCCTAGCAAGGAAGGCCCTTGCCACCCCGCCTACCTCCTTCACTTCAAGGTCAAGAAGCTGACATACAGCTTTCTCCCCACTCTGAACAGGAAAGGGTGCCAATGTGAAGGAGACAGCTATGAGGCCACTGGGCAGGACACTGCTTCTAAGGTCATCCCTTCATTTTTATCTATTCATTTATTTGTTTTTGTTTTTTGTTTTTTTAAAGAGATAGTGTCTTACTATGTAGCTCAGGCTGGTCTGGCAATCAGAATCCTCTAGCCTCAGTGTCTGTCCCAGTGCTGGGTATGTGTCACCACACTGCACCCTTGAGATCAGCAGTAGCATACCTCCTCCTGGCATCCCAACCTGTGCCCACCTTGTAGCATTCTCTCGCACTCTGAAAACAGGTTCAGGAGGCTAGTCCACAATTCCTTCAATCTTTTAGACACCAAAGTTGGTTTGTGTTCAAGGAAACAGCCCCACAGGAGGCAGGGAACCCTTTCCTACCCTTGAAGCATCCCTGGCCTTGAACTGTATATGTGTTACCAAACACCATGCAGAAAAGCCAGGAGAAAAGGGGATGAAGGGAGCCATCCCTGAGGCTTCCAGGAAAAGGGCATTAGAAAGCTGTGTGTAGGTCTCAGCTCTTACAGCCGCTGTTCCAGTCTCATGGCCACAGGGAGGACTGCCCTGGGTCTACCTGCAACTCAGCCAGGTCATCGAGCAAACCATCAAAGTGACATAAAGCCATTTCACTCTCTGGGGAGCCAGAGTGCTGTTCCTCAGATCCTGACAGGATTCCAGCTTGGTAGGCATTGCTTCACATGCACCACATGGCTAGAGAATCCATCTCCAGCTCCCCCTGCCCCTTCCTCTGGCTACTCCCCAAAGATATTGAGGAGGAAAAACAAGGAAGAGCACTCAGCTGGTAAGCATTTACAGAATGCTAAAAGTAAGAGGCCCTGAATTTGGCATAAAGTGGTAGTAGTGCCCAGCATAAAATGCCATGGGTACCACCATACCCCTACTTGCAAGATATTACACATGGACATCCAAGTCAGGAAAGATGCTCCATAAAGGATCCCAGCTACAAAGTTGGCCTTAAAAATGGAGCTCTATGCATGCACACATGCACTTACAGGGAATCAATAAACTTGGCACAGGCAAAGGATAAATATCAAGGTCGAGTGCTCAGTAACAACTGGTGTTTCCCTTTAATAAAGGGGAGCACAGCTGACACACCTAACAAACCTTAGACAGTTCTGGGGCCTGTACCAGCCAGATGTTCCTCCATGGACCCTAATCCAACACCCATCCTCAGTTTCTGTGTGGAGGCAGAAGCCCAGTGCAGGAAGACATGATATATTTCTGGAGCGAGGTTTAAATAGACTTTATTGTTACAAAGGGGACCCCACCAAGCAGAACCAATATATGTGGTCCCAGTTGTCACCATGGAGACATCGAGAGGTCATGATTGCAGAAGAGGTGACTGGAATTGAATAACATGATCCCGGGGAAGGCCAGCCAGGAATGCAGGAAACATGATCAAGGTGGGCCGGCAAGAGTGGTCTAGTCAAAAGATGAGGGGAAGACAGCTCCCTTCACTCTCGCTTCTTGTAGCTCTCCAGGTGTGACAGGACCCAGCCCGCAGGCAGAAGACAACACACGAAGCAGGAAGTGAGCCCAATGGTGATATCCTACATAGAGCACAAGAAAGAAGGACCCCTCAGGGCAAAGGTTCTGCAGGCACTCCAAGTCTGGTAGTCCTTAGATATGGGTAAGTCCCTCAGTGAAATAGACTAAGGCAGAAAGTCCAACAGACCCACACCAAAGAAAGCAACTTGGGCCTGAGCTCAATCCCCAGCATACGAGAGGGAGAGATACAGACACAGAGAGACTCTAAGGATGGAGGGGACATTGTGCCAAGTCCACTTTCAGCCTTGAAATAAAGGTCCTTGTTTTTTTGACTTATTCATCTGTGGGGGAAGGGGTGCACAGGCAGGAATCTTATGTACCCGACCCTGGAATTACACTCATGTGCCACTATGCTTACTGTTGTGCATGGCCTTGTGTGCTGTTTTCAATGTGCTTGTTTGTGAGTGAAGGCCAGAGCTGAACAGCGGGCTCCAGGGAGCTCCCTGCCTCTCCTCCCAGCACCGGGGCTAAAGACTAGCTGGTTGCTGGGCAGACAAACTCAAATCCTCACGCTTGTGAGGCAAACACTTTCCTTTTATATAGTTTCTTTTTCTTCTTTTTGTTTTGTTTTGTCTACAAAGCGACAGGGTTTTTCAGTGTAGCTCTGGCTGTGCTACAAACTCACTCTGTAGACTAGGCTGGCCTTGAACTCAGAGATCTACAGCCTCTGTAGCATAGGTGCTGGAATACAGGCATGTGCCACCACTGCCCTGGTGGTTTTTTTGTATATCTTTCTTTCTTTCTTTCTTTTTTTTTCTTCGGCTTTTCGAGACATGGTTTCTCTGTGTAGCCTTGGCTGTCCTAGAACTCACTCTGTAGACCAGGCTGGCCTCGAACTCAGAAATCTGCCTGTCTCTGCCTCCGAGTGCTGGGATTAAAGGCGTGTACCACCACTGCCCTGAGGGGTTTTGTATCTTTTAAAGACTTGTCTTATCTATATTTGTTTGATTCGTGGTGTGTGTGTGTGTGTGTGTGTGTGTGAACACAGGTATGTGTTTACATGCTTGCACAAAGCCAGGAGAGGATGTCAGATCCCTTGGAGCTGGAGTTACAAGCACCTGTCTTGTTACATGGGTGCTGGGACCCAAACCAGTCTTCATGAGACCATGCACCAAATGCTCTTAAGTGCTTTAAGGCATCTCTCCAGCTCCCAGGCTCGTTATTGAGACAGGGTCTCATCATGTTGCCCAAGCTAGCCTGAATTCCTGAGCTGCCTCCATGCCTCAACCTCCCACTAAATGGGAGTAAAAGAGGGCATGACTTGGTTGTCACTGTTTCTTCAGTGGCAATGCTTTGGTTCTATCCCAAATTCATTGCCCAGGTGTCTGGATTCAGGACCCATTGTCACTCAGAAGAGCTTCAAGAAAGGGAGGGATGGGGCTCCCAGGGCTGAGGTGTAGCTTTTGAGAGAGTGCTTGTCTAACACAAAGTCCTGGGTTTGATCCCAGCCACATAACAAAAGTGGTGGCACATGCCTGTAAACCCAGCACTAAAGGGACTATCGGTTCAAAGTCAAATATGGCCAGCCTGGGCTACATAAGACCCTGCCTCAGTAAATTGTTTCAAGAGTGAAAATTGTTCTAATATCTAAGTGCTCCCACATTTCTGGGGATCCCAACGACCTGGTGGGTACTCTACATCCCTCCTCAATAATAAAATGTAGCAGTAACAACCATTACGTTGCTGACAGTTACCAGGCATTCCCTCCCCCGCAAAAAAAAAAAAAAAAAAATGGAAAGGGAGACGGGTTTAGAGAGGCCGAGCAGCGAGTAAACTGGCGGGCTGGCCTGAGGTCCAGGAACTTGGGGAAAATAACTAGATTTAGGAGCAGCTGAGCAACTTGTCTCACCCACGCCTTGCAGACAGGCCCAAGCCAATGCCGCAGGCTACCCCAGTTCGCCCACTCCCCGCTCCCGGTCCGTCCCGCTCACCAGGACCCCGAGCTGCTCCCGCGGCGGCTTCGAGTGGACCTGAGCCCGCGGCACCATGAGCCGCCGGGCCGAGCCGGTCAGGCTCCTCAGCAGCAGCGGCGTCAGGACAGACATGACGGCGCGGAATGACCAAAGCCAAGGACCAGCCGAAGCCCAAGGTCAGGAAGTCAAGATGGCCGCACCAGCCGGAAGTTCCGGCGCTGAAGTTGCCGGACGCCTCAGCCCGGAAGTATTTCGGAAATGACATCAGGACAAGCCCCTCCCTTGTCTGGGCCGGTTTTGGCGCGCTCCTCGAAACAACCAACCGACATCATCCTACCACAGATGGGAGGAGAAATGAGACACCTTTTGTCCCACCTCCACTTTCTTCGAGAGTGACACGCATGGCTACACAGGTTAGAAGTCTGTGGCAGTCTAGACTCCTCTCTCCGTTCACGTAACTAGGATCCTGTCTCGGCCAGCACTGCACTAGTGACTCCAGCTTCCTATCAGTAAGCCTCTAGTTTTAAAAACATTATTTTACTTTATGAGTGTTTTGTCTGCATGTGCATTTGTACACCACTTGTACGCAGTACGCAGAGAGGCCAAAAGAGGGTGTTGGATCCTCTGGAACTGAAGTTACAAGCAATAGTGAGCAGTCTTGTGGGAGCTGGGAACTGAACTGAACTCTGCAAGAGCAGCGTGCTTTTAACCACTTAGCTATATCCCGAGATTCCTGTCATTTACTGTTTACCCTCTCAGACACCCACTGCCACATAACTGTTAACTGTTCTCAACTTCTGCTTCTCTCCTTTTGTGTGTGTTAGGATAGTTTTGGTTTAAGGTCTCCAGTAGCCCAGGCTGTCCTAAAACCATGTAGATGAGAATGACCTTGAACTGATTTTTCTGCTACTCCAGTGTGCCACCATGCCCTGCTCCCTCTCCTTTGTCTCTGGCTCCCTTCTGCCTTTATTCTTTCTCTCCATTCTTTTCCCTCCCTCCTTCCTTCTTGTTTTACTAGACAAATATCTGACCAAGTGGTTCCCCGTTGCTTTCTAGACAGGTCCCAGATCCTGGATATTGCCCTCTGTCTGACTTCTCAATATCCCTTGTCTTTGTCCTTGCCCCTGGGTCTCTCTCCACTCTTCAGGTTTTGGACTTTTTACTCTTTACATTCTACCCAGAACACCTTTTCTATTGTCCTCCTTTCCATCATGTCCATCCATCACCCTGCCTACCACATACTGATGCAAATGTCTGTATTCAGCAGTACTCATCAGCCCCAATGCTGTGCCAGGAACTGTTATAAACAGTTTACTGAATAGGTAGACATGTTTCTTGTCCTTCAGAAGAAAGAAATCTATGGAGAAAATAAAACTGCAGTATACTGTGGGATGTGACAGTGTACACCTTTAATCCAAGCACTTGGGAAGCAAAAGCAAGTAGATCCGTATGAGTTCAAGGCCAACGTGGTCTACATAGTGACAGCCAGGCCTACAAAGACCCTATATATAAATAACAACAACAAAAGGCATCTATTAGGCAGTGTCTTTGGATGACACTGCCTCAGGAAACTTGGGCTGACCACTCCAGACCTTTAGCCCCTTTCACATCCTGCAGCAGCGATGGCAGCAGTAGCCTGTCACAGGGTGGGTCTCTAAACAGACACCTTAAGGCAGAGGGTGTTTGGTTACCCACACTGTCTCCCAGTGGCTTGACAATCTGTAGACACTTGAATGTATTGCATTCAAGTAGGCAAAAGGCAAAGTAGAAAAGAGGGTGGGTGAGCCTTAGGGCCAGGACCCAGCTAAACACTCTCACCTGTCTTCCTCATAGCACCATGAAGCTAGCTGCTAGTGTTTCTGTGACGTTTCAAAAATAGGGGAAAAGGCTGCTCAGGATGAGCACAGCCAAGAGGCTGCCAAGCAGGATTCCAGAGGAGGCCTGTACCCTGAGGCCACACTTGAACAGCACACCAGCTGAAGCAGAGAAGAGTCTCTAGAGTTAAGGAGGGGTTTGTCTGTTTAAACAAAGTCATATGAGTACAGGCTGACCTTGAACTTCTGATCTTCCTGCCACCATCTCCTGACTGTTGGGATTACATGCCTATACCACCATGCCTAGTTTATGCAGGACTGAGGATCAAACCCAGGGATTCATGCAAAAAAAAAAAGGCCAAATGAACTATATAACCCTAGCTCTTGAGTTCAGAGTTTTCACTTGTTTCTTTGTTTCAGATATACTGAGACAAACTGGGCTCTGTAGCCAGGCTGCTTCACATGGACTTCTCGCTGCCCCAATCTCCTGGATGCTGGATTAAGGAATCACTTCCAACTTTGAAGTTCATTTTAGATTCAGACAAAACCAAGGCTGTGGTAAGGGATGGGATTAGGAAAGAACGGAAGAGCTTTGAAGGAACTCCAGCTCCTTGGATGAGGGGGTAGGGGTAGTAAAAGGAGGCAAAAACCTATGGTGTCAGAGGGCAGCTGTCTGGCTGCTCTGGATGTGTCCGCTCGTCCAAAATAACTCTGCTCTAGGTCCATCCTCAGCTACCAGGCCCCACTGTCTTTGCTTTTTCCCTGAGCCCTGACAAACAGCCTTGGATAGAAGCTTCTAAATTCCTCATCCCATCCCTAGGGTCATGGTTGGAGCTGCTATGACTGGAAGAGGACAGGGCAGAGACATTCCTGCTGGCTTCTCAGGCTTACTGGGTTCTAAGAAACAAGGGAATACTTTCTAGGTGTAAGCACAGCCAGGAGACGGGCCTGGAAACACTTTAGGAAGGCTTCCCTGGGGATTGAGAATTTGAGATAAGTAGAATGCTTTGGGCTTTGTCCCAGGGTTTCCTCAGGCCCCTGTGACAAGGCTTGTCTTAGAACCCCAGCAGTGAGGTAAGAAAGCAGAACCAGAACTTGTTTTCTGCTAAATTATTATCAACAGCCCCTGTTTTTTTTTTTTTTTTTATCCCTTTGCAGCCAATCCTTTAAAAAAAAACACCAGGGATAATTCTTCTAGAGGAGAAGTGTAATGGGCCAGCAAGATGGCTCAATGTGTAAAGAAAGGTGCCTGCTGTCAAGCCTGCTGACTTGAGTTTGATCTCCAGGACCCATATCACAAGCTGTCTTCTGACATCTGCATGTGTGCTATGGCATGTGCACTTACACACTTACACACCACACACACACAGGAGAAAGAGAGAGAGACAGGGACAGAGAGAAACAGAGAGACAGAGACAAAGATCGGAGAAGCCATGATGAGGAGGGTACATATTTGGAACACATTGTATAAACCAGACCTTGGTAGCATTGGCCTGTAGTCCCAACTACTCAGGGTGCTGAGGAAGGAAGGTGACGAGTTCAAAGCCTGCCTGAGCAACTTGAACTATCTTGAAATGAAAATACAAACAAGCCAGGCAGTGGTGGCTCACGCCTTTAATCCCAGCTCTTGGGAGGCAGAGACAGGCGGATTTCTGAGTTCGAGGCCAGCCTGGTCTACAGAGTGAGTTCCAGGACAGCCAGGGCTACAAAGAGAACCCTGTCTTGAAAAAACAAAAAAACAAAAAAAAAAGAAAGAAAGGAAAAATACAAACAAATAAAGAAATAAAGGGGCTTGTTGAGATGGCTCAGTGGAAAGAAGTTGTGAATTCTTTTTTTTTTTTTCTTCAAGACAGGTTTCTCTGTGTAGCCCTGGCTGTCCTGGAACTCATTCTGTAGACCAGGCTGGCCTCGAACTCAGAGATCCGCCTGCCTCTGCCTCCCAAGTGCTGGGATTAAAGGTTGTGCGCTACCACTGCCTGGCATTGTTTCTGTTTAATACAGGGTCTCACTCTTGTAGCTCTGACTGGCTTAGAACTCACTGTGGTAATCCTCCTGCTTCAGCCTCCCTGAGTGCTGGGATTACAGGTATGAACCATGTCCAGCTATAGAGATCCCTCTGTAGTGATTACTTTTTTGTTTTGTTTTTTGTTTTTCAGACAGGGTTTCTCTGTGTAGCCTGGCTGTCCTGGAACTCAGTCTGTAGACCAGGCTGGCCTCGAACTCAGAAATCGCCTGCCTCTGCCTCCCAAGTGCTGGGATTAAAGCGTGCGCCACCACTGCCCGCAGTGATTACTTCTAGCTGTATAAACACCACAACAAGGCAGTTAGATGTGATGTGGCGGCAGTGGTGGGCACGCCTTTAATCCAGCACTTGGGAGCAAGGCAGACGGATTCTGAGTTCGAGGTCACCTGGTCTACAGATGAGTTCCAGACAGCAGGTACACAGAGAAACTGACGAAAAAAAAAAAAAAAAAATTGGATGTGGTTTATTTATTAGGGCTTACTGTTCCAGAGGGTTAAAGGCCATGAAGGTGGAGTAGAGGCAGCAGGTAACAGGTATGGTGGCTGGAGTAGTAAGGTGAGAGCTTATCTTGATCCCAAACACAGAGAAAAAAGCCAGAATCGGGAATGGTGGTGCTTAGCTTTGAAAGTTCAAAGCCTGTCTTCCATGACACAATTCTATCAACAAAGTAGTGACACCTCCAAAACATATCCAAAGGGCACCATCAACTAGGGACAAAGCATTCAAACTTGAGCTTATGGGGAACATTCTCATTTAAACTATCACATCTGAAGGGCAGTGGTGGCACGCCTTTAATCCCAGCACTTGGGAGGCAGAGGCAGGCAGATTTTTGAGTTCGAGGCCAGCCTGGTCTACAGACTGAGTTCCAGGACAGCCAGGGCTACATAGAGAAACCCTGTCTCAAAAAAAAAATGAAGGAAAGGAAAAAAAAAAGCTAAACCATCACATCCTCTAGCATTCTGGGTAATTTGTGTTGCCTGCAAGGATAAGGAGCACCATTCCTTACCTGTGACTGTCCATCAAACTGATGGCTTCTACCATTCCCCTTTCCCTATATAGGACAGTAGGAAGAGATGCCAGGTCTTAATATGGGCAGAGCAGCTGGTCCATTGCTCTGACATCTGCTTTACACTCTTGCCCTCAGTGCCAGAATGATACCAGGTGTCCATTCTAGCTGGCCTTAGATACCACTAGACAAACAGCCTGGGAAAACACCAGGTGTCCTTTCCTCCAGTTTTAGAAGGGCTTCGGCCCACCAGACGCTGAGGCTGCCACCACAGCCAAGTCCTCCTGCTGGTCCTGCACTCAGCCACCTCCCAACCACCTGATGTGGAGCTGCTAAGGACCTCAAGGTGCTTTCCAGTCTCCTCCTAGTCTCAACTCTCTTCAACATGTGGAATGGTACAGACACTGAACCCTAGGTCTGGCAAGAGGGCTGCTTGCAGGAGGAAACTGACAAAAAGGACCTATGCTGGCCTTTGGGAACCTACTCTGAGGTTCTCACTGAGGGTGAGGGTGTCTGGCCCTCCTTACATCAGAGGAAACTGACTTTCTAGGTGAGTGACAGCAGGGACACTAGCATAGTCTCAGGATATACGCAACATAGGGCCTGGCAAAATCCAGCAGGAGGCAGAGAACAGAGCTTAGCTCACTGTTAAAACAGAGATGACTTAGGAACCTAAGCAGGCAAAAGAGAACAGAGTGGGGAGGAGAGGGGACAGTGACTCAGGACCATGGAGGTGTGTTTGCTCTTCCTGAGCACAGCTGTCACCATGCTCCAGATATACTGAGATGGCTGGACACAGCCATTGGGTAGAGCCAACAAGGTGTCAGTGCTAGGGCTGACAGTCGCTTTCCTCTGGCAGACACAGCTGTCTAGCCTGGCACCCTAGGGTGGAGACTAAGGTAATGGAACAGTGAGAAAAAAGGGCTTCATCCTACCCTCATGAGCTGCAGGTTGAAAAGAGGACTTCTGCGGGGCGGTGGTGCCGCATGCCTTTAATCCCAGCACTTGGGAGGCAGAGGCAGGCGGCTTTCTGAGTTCGAGGCCAGCCTGGTCTATAGAGTGAGTTCCAGGACAGCCAGGGCTACATAGAGAAACCCTGTCTCGAAAAAACTTAAAAAAAAAAAAAAGAAGAGGACTTCCTGTCATGCTAGCCCAAGTCCAGACTCTGCCACTTTCTATAGGGAGCGCTGTGGTAAGTAGTCATCTTTATACTGAGAGTAATTCCACTAGATATGAGACAGAACCACTAAAGGATTAAATATGGTGACATGCACAGAGCATTCTTGGGCCAGGTTTACCCTGAATATGTCTGGGCTCACTAAGCAGGTTTCCCACTACACACACACACACACAACACACACACACAAAAGGGCAGTAGCTCTACAGACTGAGGCTGCAACTTGTCTCTACATTAAACCTTGATCTTAGGAGCAGACACCTGTGCTGCTCAGCATCTTAACTTTTTTTTTTTTGCCTATACAGAGAAACCCTGTCTCAGAAAACCAAAAAAAAAAATTTATTGCAATCTATCTATATCTGTATCTATAGATATAGAGATAGATAACATGTAGGTGAATACAGTTCCTGTCCTCAGACACACCAGAAGAGGACATTGGATCCCATTACAGATGGTTGTGAGCCACCATGTGGTTGCTGGGAATTGAACTCAGGAGCTCTTAAAGAGCAGCCAGTGCTCTTAACTGCTGAGCCATCTCTCCAGCCCTCATCTGAACCTTCAAACTTGGCAGTAGTGACTACTGGGTAATGGATGACCTACCCAGTGCGCTCACACCTCACTGACTTCCAGCCAAGTGAAGCTGGCACTGCAGCTGGAGGGACCAAGAAGCATCCCCAGGAGCTATACCACACATGAGGAAGGTGGCATAATGGGGTGCCAGTGCAGCTCTCCCAGACCTCAGGCTTGTGTTGAGGGGTCCCATTGTTTCAGCTCCACTTGCCATTCATCCCCAGGCAAGGTGATGTCCATTCAGAGAAAATCACCTCAGTAGAAGCCAGCTATGAAGCTGAAGGGCACATAGCGCTTAGGTGTTGGAAAAGGACTAGTATGAGTTTGAGGCTAGCTTGGGCTACACAATGAGTGCCAAGCCTGACTTAAGTACATAATGCCATTCTTTCCTTGCAAAAACAAAGCCCAAGGACTGGGCTTGTAGTTCAGTGGTAGGGCACCTATACTGAGCATGTAAACAGCCAAGTTCCATTCCCAACTCTCCACACACACACACACACAGAGGGGAAGAACTTTGTCAGTCTATGGTATGCAGCCAAGCACACTACTCCTCTCCCTCACAGCTGTGACACTTTCCTCCAGGATTCAAAGACAAGGCTCTGCCCAGCCATGCCCTGGGCAAGCTCCCCTCTGGGGAGAAAGGCCTCAGTCTGCTATTGCTCTCACTGAATCTTTCTTTCCCTAGACCCACCAGGGCCCCCACTGACTTGTCCTATACCTGGACCACACTGACCAAACAGTGATGTTCTCTGTCCACAGAAGTTCTGAGCTCCAGCTCCCAGGATCACTTTCTGCCTCTAAACCTGTGCCTGGCAGAAGGCCAGCTTGGGGAACAAGCCGTGCAACTGTCCTGCTACAGAAGTCAGGCAGGCCTGACAGGCTCTCTTCCTTTGGGCCTTTGTACTGTGAGGAGAGACTTCAGAGTACTCATTGAAACCTTTGATGAGGAATATTCTGAGTAACACAGCAAACACAGGGACAAAATCCATCCTTCAACTCATATAGGGCATTGAATTTATGTCTGGGCACTGATATCCAAAGTCACAGTGCCTGGCTCAGAGCCTGCTCCAGGATGCCAAGCAGACAGTTTTCTGAACATCCCTTACCTCGCCCAGCACCTTCTGGGAAATGGCACAAATACATGCACTTGGGTTCCATGAGACTTCCTTTGCAGGAAGGGTGTGGGGCCAGAACAGCCTGTGTCTCCCAAAGCCAAAGCCCGACACCACTGCCCATGGCACCCAGCATCTGGACACCAGCCCAGCATCTGAACAAAGTATCTTTTTATTAATGACATACAAATAAAATGGACACAAAGAGAGATGTTTTTCCCTTTGATTCCAGTGATAACGAGCTGCTAGGAAAAAAAATATAAAACAAAATTACCTTCCAACTTTCCTTTTAAAAACAAAAATAACCCCCTAACCCTCCAGCAAGGGTTAAAAAGAACCATACACATTTAACAGCAACAAAAATAACCTGAAATGGAATAGGTTCACTAAAACAAAACAAAAACTTTTAAAACCATTTTAACACTCCTGGAACATAAACCAAAAGAGCCTGGTACGGTAGACTAGACCTGCTGTTTCTCAAAATCAAGAGGGTGGTAGAAGATGCCTGACAAACCACTAGGCTTAACACCCACAGGAGTAATCTGCTGGTCTTGGCCACCATCCCTCTGGTCCAGTGAGAGATCCTGAAAGGCCCTTTGGGATGGGGCCTGCAGAGGGTGGGGAGCAGGGCAGGCCCGGGGCACCATGAATCCTGGTGATGAGTGTCCAGTAACCCAAGACAAGACACTCAATTCACCTCACATGGGGTTTACACTGGGGTTCCTTCTGGACCCCTAAGTGGGAGGTATCAGAGATTCATGATCTAAGACAGACAAAGATCAGGAAATAACTCTTCCAAGCACGTTCCTGTTTCATGATTCTTGGAAGGAGCCTACCAATACCCACTGGGCAGCCTCAACTCTTATCAGAGGTATAGCCCCAGAAGCTAGGAAGCCAGACAAAGGTAGACCTATTCCAGTGTAAAGCTGCAAGGCCTTCTCCAAGGCAAGGCCAAGGACTAAAAATAGCAAGAAAGGACCCTCCATGGCCAGGCTACTGCACAAGCCAAGGATCTGAGTGAGAGGTGACTGCTCTGGGGAGACTTGCCAGGACAGAGAGCCTGTGTCAGGCAGGGCTGAGGCAAGCAGATCTGAGGTCAGCAGCAGAGTCTCAGAAAGCAGTTGCACAAAGGCAAGCTCTCTGCCACGCCTCCCAAGGCGGAATCGGGTGGCAATGGGAAGTGGCAAGCGTGTTTTCCTAGGTGAGGATTTGGTTTTGTTTCCTTGAAGAACAGGATCCAGAGGTCAGGATGAGTTCAAGTTCTCAACTGCATCCCCTGAGGAGGAAGGCCTTCTGGCTCTAGTCTGCCACTGGAGGGTGACACCCATGACAGGAAAGCAGTGGTGGCACTGAAAGGCATCCAGGGGTGCTGGAACAGTGGCACAAGTGCCTCACTGAGGCAGTGAGGGTGGGGCTAGTGAGGACAGGCAGAGGGGCCTGCGCTGGCTGGGGCTCCTCAGACAGGGAGGGTGGCAGAGAAGTACCCCACCTTCAGAGAGCTATCAGCACCAAGAATAGGAAGAAATGGATTCAATTATACCAGGAAGGAAGGGTCCTTCTGGGGAAAGACGAGGGGCTCCCTGATGTTATTCCCCTTGAGACTAAGAACAGAGGTATCTGGGCTGAGGAGAGAGGTGTGAGAACAGGCAGAACTTGACTTCCTTCTTGAATAAAAAGGTCAAGTCAAGATCATGAAAATTCAGCAAAGTCCAAAGGCCCAGAGATGCCGCATCCCTATGACCAACACGTAAGAGTCCTGGTCTTCTCTGCCTTATTGACAGTGATGGAGCAGACTCCCTCCTGAAGTGGCTGGTCCCCTGAGACGCCACCCTGTGGATCTATAAGATCATGGCACAAACCCCGCACCTTGACATCAAGGGCTACACAGTCTCTGAAAGCACTTTGTCCTTTCAGAGAAAGGATGCCAAGGTCTCTTGTATGCCCAGATTTGTACCTAGTCCTTTCTGGGGACCAGCAGACTCCAGGCCTTTTACAAACAGGGTATAAACATTCCATTTGTCCATATGGGGCATGGTGTGCAACCCTGTCAGGAATCCAGCTGCAGACAAGAGAGAAGCCTTCCATTTTAGAGGAACTAAGTAAGTAGGCAGCTACTGCACAAGGATAGGCTTGATGGCCAGCCTGTCATCCTTGCAGCACCCTCTCTTCGGTGTTCCCTCCTGGCACTCTGCTTTCCAGGAAGGAGGTGGAAAGTCAGCTGGGGTCACTGCTCCCCAGGGTTCTGTGTTCTCAGGATATGCCTGGCTCATGCAGAACTAAGGTACCCACAGCTCTGGGGGTGCCTGGCAAGTGGCATAAGACCAGGGAGAGGACAGGCCTAAGGAGAGTGACTTCCCTTGCAAGTGGTTCTAGGAGTTCAGTGGCAACAGCCACCACAGTGCCCGCCTGTGTGGGAGTGCTGACTGTCCCCAAACTTGGTCCTCCGGCTCAGGATCTCATAGGAACAATCCTCCCCACAGCAACCGGACATGCTGGGGGAAGAGTCATCAATTTCAAACCTGCAAAACAGACAGGAAAAAGACTTGGGTGTTGGAAAGCTAAATGCTTGGCTCCCTGAGTCAAGAACCTCTCCAGCAGTTCTGAGACTTCTAGACTAAGTCAGAAGGCACTGGTATACAATCTCACAAACCCCAATGCCCATGGAACACTGACTAGAACCAGGATGAGGACAAGCAGTCACCTGGGAACTAGCAAAGGGACCACCCTGACCACCCTGCAGGACCACACCAGTCTTGTTCCTTACTGCAGTGCCTCTCGGAAGAACTGATAGGCGCCATGATTGTGTTTAAAAACAGTTAACATCACCTTCTTCATCTGTGTACTGGAAGAAAGCAGAATGAGCACCTTTTAGAAACAGAATCAAAGGGCTGTCAGATGGTTTAGCACTGTACAACACTTCTGGTCTTCCAGAGGATGGGGTTCCCTTCTTAGCCATAGGGTAACTCATATCTACCTGCCTGTAACTCAAGATCTAGAATAGCCCACATCCTTCTTGCCTCTGCAGGCATTGTACTCAAATGGCAGGCACACACTTACACATAAATAAAAATATATATTAAGAAAAGAAAAAGGAGCCGGGCAGTGGTGGCACATGCCTTTAATCCCAGCACTTGGAAGGCAGAGGCAGGCAGATTTCTGAGTTCGAGGCCAGCTTGGTCTACAGAGTGAGTTCCAGGACAGCCAGGGCTATATAGAGAAACTCTGTCTCAAAAAACCAACCAACCAAACAAACAAACAACCCCCCCAAAAAAGGGTTGGAGAAATGTCTCAGGAGTTCAGGGGTCAAGAACACTGTCTGCTCTTGCAGAGGACCTGGAGTTAAATCTTTAGCACTGACATTATGGTGCATAACCATCCATAACCCTACTTCCAAGGAATATGACATCCTCTTCTGGCCTCTAAAAGAACATAGCACCAACCTGGTGCATACACACATACACACACACACACACACACACACACACACACAAAACACCCATATACTAAAAAAAAAAATAAAAATTAAAAAAAAATTTCAAAAATAAAACACGAATTGGACACAATTTCTCATACCTACAATATCAATGGTCAGAAAGCTGAGGCAAGGGGATTTCCCTGAATTCAAGGCTACCCTGGGCTAGAGTGAGACCCTGCCTCAAAAAACAAAAACATATCAACAAAAAATAGTGAACAAGCAGAGGCAGACACAGGTGGGTATAGGTGAATTCAAGACCAGCCAGACCTACAGGAGCATTCTAGGAGAGCCAGGGCCACACAGACACTCTGTCTGGAATAATGGGGGGTGGAGGGGTGGGGAGGTGGGATGAAGGAGGGAAGGAGAAAGAGAAAGAGGGAAAGATGGAACAGAAACTAAGGGGTCAGGGCCTCCCCTCTCTCCTACTTCTATCCCCCCTCCAGCCTGCACAGGTCTTGGGCACCTTGACAGAAGCCCCTCTCACCACAGCAGGCTAGTCAGAGTGCCTCAGTATTA
Organism: Mastomys natalensis; assembly: GCA_021653895.1. Taxonomy (NCBI): domain Eukaryota; kingdom Metazoa; phylum Chordata; class Mammalia; order Rodentia; family Muridae; genus Mastomys; species Mastomys natalensis. Next base: position 98,116 of record JAJTUV010001694.1, read on the forward strand.
GGGATCTACCCCACCTGCCCTCTTAACCTGGAGCCACAGCAAAGCAGGGTCATCTTCCGGACAGGGTCTAAATGCCTTTCTCCTTGAGGAAGTCCAAGGAAGCTACCTCCTTGGTACAGTTCTCTCCACCCAGCAATGCAGCAGCCTTACCTGTTGGCCATGAGCTGCAGGATCTGAATGAGGAACTTCCCTAGGCCTTTCCGACGTACCTTGCTTTCCAACTGCACTTCATAGCTAACAGAGAAAGCAGAGGAGTGAGTGCCTAGACCACTGGGGGAGCCTGCAGCCCCAGGCAGGCCTTACGCCCAGAGAGGGCCAGTGGGCTCTGCCACTTGGTTTCCTCCCCTCTACCCCACTGTAAGCCTCAGTTCCTACCAGTACAGGACTTCATCCCCGCACTCCACATCAAATCGGAAGTGAGAAAAGGCAACTGGGATGGAATTGGTTTCCCAAGCAATGAGGTACCAGGCTCGGTCATCGGTCATTTCCTCCCGTTTTTCTCGGTCCTTCCAGCCCCACTCACTTTGCTCATACCTGGGGAGTTGGGGCAATCAGGACAGGGAGCCTTGGACGAAAGCCATTGGGTACAGGGCTGCCCTTGGTAGGGCCATGCTTACATCGTCTGCATATTGGTTTTGGTCAGTTCGAAGGCCCAATCCACAGTGGCTGGCTCCAATCCAGACACTCGTTTACATTCAATGGAGACATTCAACCTGAGAAGCAGACAGGGGGGCATCAGGCCTAGGACTCCCACCAGGACACTGCTGTTCCTTCTTGAATGATTGTCAGGGAGGCATGCCAGTCTCAGGTACTCTAAAAGGAAAAGCCAAGTTTTCCAGACCTACGATTAACAACTGTCATCATATGACCACCATCCTGCCACAGGGCCCATTTCCTGGACTGTTTTGATCAGACTCATCTGTTAACTGCTCCCTTTCTTGGCTACTTTTCTGCTTTCCCATACCTGCTCAGTCCCCTCAGTTTCTAACAATATACCTAATAATATGTTACCAGAAACCCTGTTCCCTAGCTGTTTGTAGACATGTGTCCTGCTAACTACAATCCTGCCCTTCTCTCACTGGTCTGTCTTGGGACCAGGTCTCTCTTACCCACCTATCATGCCTTTACAAGCACCTGGATGACCTGGGCCTTTCAAGCAAACTGAAACCAAACAGCGTTCTGCAGCCTCGTCCCCTGTGCCTGCCTCTTCCTTACAACACCCAATGTTGTTGACATCTCACTACAGAGATACAACGGGGTCAGAACCACCACTCTAGACACTAAGGTCCCTCTTTCCAAGGAGAGAGAGAAACTAGTCCAAAAAAAGCTTTAAAACAAAATGGGGAAAGGAGCTGGAGTCATGGCTCAGAAGTTAAGATCAGTTGCTGCTCTTCCAGGGACCTGAGTTTGGCACCCAGCATCCACCTTAGGTCACTCATGATGACTTGTAACTAGAGCTCCAGATGCCCCTGGCCTCACACACTTGCATTCATGTGCACACACCCACATACATACATACAGTTCAAAATGAAACAAATATTTATTTTTTAAGTTATTGAGTGTGATGGGACACACCTTAATCTTAGCACTCAGGAGACAGAAACAGATGATCTCTGACAGTTTGAAATCAGTCCGGTCTATAGATCAGGTCTACAGAACACAGTAAGCTAGTTCCAGGACAGTCAAGGCTATATAGTCTACATAGTGAGACCCTATCTAGAAAAACAAAAAGCAACGTGTATGTATATGTGTGCGTGTGCGGGAGTATGAGCGAAGACCCATTCAGAAGTCAAAGGAAAATTTCAGAAATTTTCTCCTACCATGTGATATCCGGGGATCAAATTCAAGCCATCACATTTATGTGGCAAGCACTTACCTCTGGAATCACCTCATCAGTGTTTTATTTGTCTGGAGACAGGGTTTCTATATATGGCCCTAGCTGGCCTCACTATGTAGACCAGGCTGGTTGGTCTCAAACTCAAGAGATCAGACTGCCTCAGCCTCTTGAGCACTGGGATTAAAGGTATGCACCATCAACCACCCATGCTCCTCTCACTAGTCTTTTTTTTTTTTTGGACACAGGTTCTCACTATGTGTACCTCAGACTAACCTTGAACTCTTGACTCTTCTGCTTTGGCCTCCCAAATACTAAAACAATAGGCACAGCTGTCTAAAATTAGGCCTTTAAAGAATTCTCATACAGCATCTTTCACGAGCCTTTGACACAATCTTCACAATGGAAGTTCCCACTGGAATCAACTGTCATCTCTGCTGACAGGCAAGATCTTAACTTTCTTCACAAGTATCAATCAAGTAAGAACCATCCAAACCCAGCACTGCACCTATTAGCTAGAAAACACGCAAAGGCCAGCCTACATTCATCTGCACTTTTTTATTTTTGGTCTCTCCACATAGCTCAGGCTGGCCTTGAATCAGTATGCAGCCCTCAAGCTCTTAGAAGTCCCTCTGCCTGAGCTTCTCGAGTGTTGTCATAGGCATGCTGAAGAAGGATCCCAGCTACAGACACCATATGAAATGCAAGGCTCTAGAGCAGCTGAGCCAACTGGTGTGGCTTGTTTCAGAGTAGGTTCCTGATTTTTGGAAGTCAATAGAAACACAGCACATAAAACCACTAAGTAAAATCATAGGAAGAGATCCCTAATCACGCCACAACGTCCTAGAAACTGAGGAACAAAGCTGCTACAGGAACTGTCATATGTCAGATCCCAGATGGGAAGACCAAGTGTAAGTAAATGGAATATAATCTGTGATTGCCACATAGCTATAAAAAGCCACAGGGCACAGGAATGTACACCTCTACACCTTGTTCACGTTCTACCTGGGCATTTGCTCAGATCTCCTCAGGACACCTCACTACTCACTTCTAGCAACATTCCATCTGACAGGTAAGAACTCAAGGTGTGAAGGGCCTGAGTGACTTATTCCAGGGACAATAGTGAAAGGTCCAGCCACTCTTCACCATCACACAGAGCAACTGTGACCTCTGACCTCCCTGAGCCAAGGCAGCACAACACAGACTACCAATAGGGAGGGTAAGGGAAAAGGGCCTGCAACCTAGACCTGAATGCCACCTGAGACAGCAGTCACAACAGCCATATTTACTGTCAGCAGGCTCCATGGCCAGAGCTCTGGGTCTAACCCTCCTAACTCCTAAGGAAAGGAACAGCAGACCCCAATCTTTTTTTTTTTTTATCTTTTGCGCTTTGATTTTTAAGACAGTGCCAGTGTCTTACTGTATAGTTTAGACTGGTCTCGAACTCATGATCCTTTTGCCTCCTAAGCCAAGTTTTTATTTTTTTTAAAGATTTATTTATTTTTATGTATGTCAGTACACTGTCGCTTTTTCCAAATAGCCAAGTTTTTTTTTGTTGTTGTTTTGCTTTGTTTCTTAAGACTACCATTATGTATGTATTCCTGTACTAAGTACTCTAACCAGTGTTAAACAGCCAGCATATTATATAGTGTATATTCAAGGAAGAAGCACTGAATTGGAAATCAGAAACTCTTTCAGATGTAAGGGATGCTCGATAACCCCAGAAACGTTATTCCCATTTTCTGAGCCTCTGGTTCCCAATCATAAAATGTGATAGATAGTAGGCCGACAAGTTTCCAAGTTTCATTAGATTCTTTCAACAAAGAAAGATGTAAGTCTTAAAAGATATCAGTGTGCACTCATACAACCTCAACTACACACAATGTTTGCACACCCATCCATTCCTACATCACCTTAACTGGGAGACTGACTGCATCAACAAGAAGCAATAGCCAATTGCTGCTTTCTCATAAGGAAGTACTCTGCAGGAGTGAACTCCCAAGGAGCACCAGGTGACACATTAGGAACGCTAAGTGCAACTCACCCATTGCGGTCGTACTTCTTGAAGACTGGGAATGCCTCCAGAGGGTCTCCAAGCTGTGGATAGAGAGCAGACACAGATGAAGGAAGACAACACTGGTAAGGAGGCATGACACCATGAATGTGGTGAAAGACAACAAGCAACACTGGCCTGTAGCATAATGCCTGCTCCCATACAGCTAGCCCAGGAAAGAAATGACCAAACCGCCGGGCGGGGTCCCAGCACTTGGGAGGCAGAGGCAGGCGGATTTCTGAGTTCGAGGCCAGCCTGGTCTACAGACTGAGTTCCAGGACAGCCAGGACTACACAGAGAAACGCTGTCTTGGAAGAAAAAAAAAAAAAAGAAATGACCAAACCGCTTGAATATTTCAGGAACAACTACAACCTGACCATCACTGAGATGGAAAAACACAATCTTGCAGAGTATCATTTCAGAGGCACAGCCATTTATCAATATGAAAATTAACAAAAATTAACATATTGGGCTAGAAAGATGGCTCAGGAGTTAGAGTGCTTACTGCACTTCCAGAATGTCTGGATCCATTTCCCAGCACCCATATAAGACAGCTTATAACTTCTTCTTTTTTTTTTTTTTTTTGGTTTTTCGAGACAGGGTTTCTCTATGTAGCCCGGGCTGTCCTGGAACTCGCTCGGTAGACCAGGCTGGCCTCCAACTCAGAAATCCGCCTGTCTCTGCCTCCCAAGTGCTGGGATTAAAGGCGTGCGCCACCACTGCCCGGCAGCTTATAACTTCTAATAACACTAGCTCCAGGGGTTTAAACACCTACATTCAAGTGCACCCTCTACCCCCATAACTAGGGGGGAAATGTGAAATAGGCATGATGTAGGAAGGCTCAGTGTGACAGCTCCCAGGACACCTCCCACCTCCTCCCCAGCTGATCCCAGCTGCTACGCCTCTGAACAGTCCTAGGAACCAGGCCAGCGAAGCTGTGGGTAAAGCAGAGCTTATAGAACCCATGGGCAGCCAGTAACCTCTGAAAGAAGGAAGGGCTAAGAACCATGTGTCATGTCTCATGAGAGGTTTTCTCACCCAAAAAATCTCCCCACATTCCACATCGGGAAGACCTGTCACCTCTCCACACAACCCTCAACACCTGAGCCAACCACAGCCCCTCCTCCCCATCCATGCCAGCACAGGCCTGTGTGGACAGTGCCAGAGATCTGCCACTGGGTGGCGCCAAGAAGTCAAATAAAGAAACAAAGTAAAGTTGAGGGAGGAACTGAGAGTCACCCTGTTGGCAGCGTCGACTTTGGCACAAACAGCATCCATGGCCGCTCTCTCCTCCAATCGTTTCTGCTTCTTTTCTTTGGCCTTGCTCGACTTTCTCTGCAACAAAGAAAACACCACCACTGGAAGAGCTATGGCCAACTCCTTCAGAGGAAGCCAAGGGGCCTTGAACCCGTTAAGGAGATCCTGCAACAAGCAACCTGGATGTGTGGCCTAGCAGTGATGCATATTCACTTGATTGCTCCTTCCTAAGGAGGACATGTTCACTTTCAGGAATATTTAGGGGAACTTTCTGGATCTGAGGTGGCCCCAGAGCAGCAATTCTTTAGTGTCTTCTGACTATGAGACACGGCCCTATGGAAGCAATTCAGAGCCACTCCCAGAAGCTCTGCCCTGCCCAAGCCAAGTGGCAGTCACAGCATGCACCTGCTGATGTCAAGGGTGGACTGAGGACCTCATGGGTTCACCTCAGGGCAGAAGTGCCACATGGTCAGCAAGACCAAGCCGCAAGGGCGTGATGGGCAAAGGGAAGTTGTTCCTACGTGCATCTTGACCAGACCCTGTTTGAAAGCTAATATGGGGCTCTTTCAAATCCCTCCTCCTTTTTTTTTTTTTTTTTTTTTTTTGGTGGGGGCATGGGAAGAGGGTGGTTTCATATTGTAGCTCAGGCAGGCCCCTAACTCAGCAGCAACCAGCTCAGCCTCCCAAGTGCTGGGATTACAGGTGTGAGCCACAACCCCCGCTTTCATCAAAGGTGCTTCCTACTCTTGCCCTGCTGGGGCCCAGAACAAAAAAGCCATCCAGCCCTGGTCTAAGAGTAAAGCCTCCAGTCCTGCCTGGTGCTGTCACTGGGGCTACAGAAAGGTACTCAATGATACCTTCTTGTTTACCCTCCCAGGGAGGACTAGACAGCCCAGATCTCTGACTCCAGCCACACATCTCCCACAGCTCACTGGACAGAGGTCAAACACCACCAATGCCAGTGTGACCGTGGCCCTGCCTGGCCCCAGGACAGGGCACTGAACAATTCACATTCATAAGACTTGAAAACCAGCTGTTACAGAGATGGGCAAGCTCCGAAGCATAACTTCAGCCTGGATGTCTAAAGGAACAGCACTGCTTAACTCGTACTTCAGCATCAGAAAGTAAAAGAATTAGACTCTCTGACAGGCAAAATGCCAGCACCAGCTACTTCCCATCACTGTGCTAGGAGCCAGGCTAGCTCTCATGTCTCACCTCTCCTGAGAAAGGCACATACAGAAACTAGAGGAGGTTCCTGGTGGTCTTTGTGGTGCTGGGGGTGGAACTCAGGGCCTTGTGCATGCCAGGCCAGAAGTCTAACCCTCAGCTATAGCCCAGCCTAAGGCTACTTTCACAGAGGAGCTAATGGGAACGAAAGGAGCCCCTCTAAAGGTTTTCCAGGATTCATTTTCCCTCTGGAATAGAGGCTCCAGCATCACGCTGAAATCCATTAACAACGTACGGTACTTTCACAGAAATACATGGGTCAAGGCTCAGGGTAGAAGCCATCACTTACCTTTATACATTAAGAAACTGGGGCCCAAGGGAACATGACTCATGCATAGTTCCCCAGGTAGTAAGTGGCCAAATGGAGACAACCTGAGGGGCCAGGCCACAGATGCAGCCTTTGTCTCCCATTGGCAGAAGCACATCTAGACTTTAACTCAGTCACCAAAGACCTTCTCATATCCTGCAGAGATAAAGCTAGGGACCTCAAGCACTCTCAGGCAACCACTCAACAACTAATTTCTTGATGCCCATTTACCTGGGAACCAATTCCCAACAGTGCCACCCCATACACCACCTCCATGCTAAGGTGGAGGCAGGGAAAAGAGAGACAGTAGATGAAGTCCTCAGAGCGTCACCATAGAGCATCCGGAACATGAGTTTTCCATCCACCAGACAAGGCCACCCTCTGCCACCCCCAAATAACCACTTGAACATCTCCAGGGAGACTGGGATGCTAGCCTATCTTCACATTCCCAGGAGATGTAGGCTGCCTTCTCCACCCTGCCAAGCCAACAGACTGCAGGACTGTTGGACTGCCACATAACACTGTGGGGAGAGTAAAGGTGCTAGAAACCAAGTGTGACTCCCAGGACCCCAAAAGCACAACACCTGGGTTCTTCTACAACATCTCATTTCTGAACACAGGAACATGGTTTCTGAGACTTACGTAGGCTGAATGGTAAACCAGGTAACCCTCAAAATGAGGCCCAAGGCCACCACCAAGGAGATTGAGATAATGGACAACACCCCTTAAGCACTTGGCAGCCAGCAAGGAGTGAGGGGTGGAGGCAGGCTGGGTCACACAGGCAGGGACTCTCCTGCAACTCCAGCAAACACCAGTTAGAGTGGTCTCCCACTGTTCCAATTAGCTTGCTGAAGCCTTGTGGAGGTAAGGCTGTCCTGCAGGGCTGCAGGAAAACTCGTCTAATTAAAATGGGAAATAAGCACAGTGAACAGTCACGCTCATTGTGGTTAAGTGTCTTTCCCAAGGGAGCTTTCTATAATAAAAAGAGTGTGGGCTTTTGAGTCAAGAGACCTGGATTTGATTCTCAACTCTTTCACTTAATAGCTATGACTTTCGACATAGCTTTTGGCAAGTTACTCAGTTTGTCAGAACCTCAGTTTCCTCAACCATAGAATGGAGCTAATAGTTCCTACACCAATAGTAGGGCTGGTATACAGATAAAATGGTGCTATGCACTGAATATAAACTCTTTAGCTGTACATGTGCTAGGACCAAAGCTTATTCACAACAACTATGTTACACTGAGTCTCATCTCCAGCTTTAGAAATGGTCTCTGTTTACAGGAACCCACTAGTATCAGACACTCTGCCAGGGCATTGTTTTTTTTGGGGTGGGGGTGGTGGTGCAGAATCTCCTATAGCTCAGGTTGGCTCCTAACTTGTTATGTAGCTAAGGATGACCTTGAACTTCTGCTCTTGCCTTTACTTCCTGAGTGCTAGGGTTACAGGCTTGAGTCACTTCACCCAGTTTATGAGGTGCTAGGGATCAAACCCAGAGTCTCGGGCATGCCAGGCAGGCACTCTATAAAACAGCTATATGCCTAGCCTTCTGCCTCTGCTTTTCTAAAGAGGATGTGTTAGCTCAGCTGTGAGAACAAGCTACTAACTCAAGTCACAGAGCCATAGAGTTCTGACAGGTCTTACGAACCTCAGCTGGACTCAGCTCCACCAGGCAGGGGTGGAACTACTGTGTGTACATTCAGTGTCTACAAACAGGAGGCTCAGATTCAAATTTAGGCCCAAACTATAATGTATACATCCGTCCCATGATATCACACACGGCTCATGTTGATATATAAATACTGCTTTCTCCGGGCAGCTACAGATCTGATCTCCCCTTACTAGTCCAGGAGTCACAAAGAGAAATAAGAGAACAAACACCACAGTGGCTGCTTCCAGAAGAGATGTGACATCACTTGGACCTCCGTGTCAGTGCTCCCATCCAGCTGGCTCTGGCAATGGGAGAGACTTATTCTCTAACTCAAACCCTAGAGAGGTGTTGTTCCACCTGCTCCCACTATCACTCAGCCTGAGGTAATGAATCGGGGTACTTCCTAGAGGAATGGGTGGCAACTACAAGGAACAACAGCTTCTAGCTATGCAGGTGGGGCATGGAGATGGGGTCCAATGAGAGTAATGGGAGGATTCCAGATCTCATCCAGTGAAGATAATTCAAGTTTCTGCTGCTTTGAGTTTTAGGCCAGGAGACACTATGATGGGAGCTGTAGTGAGAAACAACTCCACGGAATGAGCAATAGATGGGGACCCAAACGAAGCCAAGTCTACAGTGTATCTGGGCCCCATGACTTCAGTGCCACCAATGAATAAGTACAGAACCTGAGGCATGTTACTCTCTGCTGAGGGCTTAGTCTATAATAGCTGTTTTTGGGCAGTTAACGAGTAATACTAGAAACCTGATTTCATTAGCTTCCACAACAGCTGGGGCCTGGGATTTCTCAATAAAATCTAAGTTACATATGCCAAGGTCTCTTAGCCTTGATTTTCTTCATATTAGGTATACAAGAGTAAAAATTTCTGCCTGAACTATGACAAATGCTTTGGGGGGTTTTGGGTTTTTTGTGAAGACTGAACTCAAGGCCTCACATAAGGGAAGCCACACACTCTACTATGGAGTTATGTAACCCCAGACCCCCCCAAGTTTTGTTTTGACATGGATTCCCAAAAGTGTTTTGACACAAGCTAGACTATTTTTGTTAATAAACTGATTTGTTTGTGAGAGAGGGAAAAAAAAATATCTAGGTTAGTGACAGTAGGGACAAACCCAATGGGATAAAAATAGCACTAATCTATTTTAGATCACGAAGTGAGGCTGAGAATATAAGCAAAATAGCAGCTACCGCTTAAAGGCACCTCGTGGACTATATACATTTATTGCCTCATTTAATCTTCACCACTATCCTAAGAGGAGGTCACATGTATCACACAAGTAAGAATAAAATCAAGTAAGGCCTCATCACCTGCAGCGTCATGTCGCTAGCCATTAAAGATAGGGCTGCCACTGAGGCACATCTAGTTCCAAAGTCAGGACTCCCTAAAGGTGTTGCAAATTCCGCACGAACCCTAAGAAGCTAGGATCCGGGATTTACAGTTTTAGGAGTGTGCTTTTGCCCATCCCTAGATCTGCACATCCCAGGAAAGGACATGAAAATGCAATCAGACCACACATAACAGGTGGTTATTATCCATCCAGGCTGAGACTAGAACCAGTCCATCTTCCCTACTCATCTGTACACCTCCTCCACCCCTCTTCCATTGCAAGCCACCTGCAGTAACATGACTAAGAACACTCCAACTTCTAAGATCCACTTTACTGCAGCCAGAAGCTGAATGGGCTGTGTGGAAAGGAAGACTACGTTTCATCTGGAGCAGGAGGAAGCTGGTGGCGACGGTTCAAAAGTGTAGGGGAACTGACTGGGCAAAGACTAGAGCAGTGGGAAGCAGATTCCATTGGGACTCCGGAGTCGCCTGATGGGGTCCAGCGTCCAAGCCATTTATCAGTGTGACCTTGGCCATGCGCCTTCTTGCCTCCCAGCCTCAGTTCCCTACAAGTCCGGGTGGCAGAAAACCGCTAGGACCCTGACAGCCAGATGATGGGTATCTTCAAGGAGCAAGGGGCTAATGTCAGGGACGCAGCAGGGGCTCGGGAGTGGGGAGGCCCTGTAGGGAGTCAGAGAGGCAGGAAGGGGCACGAGGAGCGCGGGGTGTGGAGGGGGAGGAAGAAGAGGACTCCCAGGGATTTCTGGGCCAAGCTCACGCGGGGATCTTTACAATGAGGCGTGGGGGAACTCTGGTCAAGTGGGGGCCGGGGGTCACGTGAGGCTGTAGGGGGTCACGGTCACGTGAGGGGGTTCAAGAAACAATGAGGACGCAGAGGATGACCGGCAGCTGTAGACTTCCCATTACTTCTCCAGCCTCACTTACCCCCATGGTGGTGGTGGCGGCGGGGGCGGCGACCCTCGGCTCCCACTTCTCGCACTTGCCGGTAGAGAGGCAGCAACGGCGGTACCCGAGCGACAGCGAAGCGGCGGGCCGCGCACTACGCATGCGTCTCACAAATCCCTCGCGCGTCTTAGCGGGCCCCGCGCCGGCGCAGAACCGGACAAGAGTGGGCGGCGAGCGCGAAGGCGCGCAGGTGGAACGGTTGCGGTGCGCGCGGAGAGCCTGAGAACAGAAAGGCGGGAGGCGTGGCGGAGCGTCGCGCTAGGAATGACGCGCACGCGCCGGCCCCGCCTCCTCGACAGTCCGCGTCTGTAGCTATGGCAACGACCACGCGGAGCGGAAGCGCGCGGGCCTGGAGCGACTCGCCTTAGAGCCACTTGTTGGGCAGTGGTGCGGTCTGCCTTCGCCGAGGCGCGCGGCCACAGCCCAAAGTCTGGAAGCATTCTGGCCTTCTAGAAGCTAACCCTTGCTATGCCCTTTCTAACAAGTCCTATTATACTTATTCATTCTGGTCAACATTCATTCACATAGCATTAACGTACACTTACATGTGCTGTACCCAGAGGATACAGAAGTTGCTGTAGTCCTAAACTTCACTGTTTAGAGGGAAAATGGGCTTGTAACTCCCGTGTAAGTGTTGTTTAAAAGGCTGCTGTTAAAATAAGACCTCAGGTGTTCTGGGTCCTATTTATAAATTCAGTTTGAGCAGACATCTGGGTAGTGTGACCTCCACATGACCTGCATGGGAATCACCTGGGGAGATAGAGCAGTTTGCAAACCCCTGGGACTAACCCTGGAATCTGGGTGGGGGAGCAATCAGAGTCTTAGCTTTCTTGTGGTTTTTATTTGGCTTGGCTTGGGTTGGCTTGGCCCCCATGACACACATCCCCAGTCCTGTAATGAGGGTCAAATTCAGGGTTTCACATGTGGTAGGATAGTTCTGTCACTGAGCTACTACTCCCACCCCAGAGTCTTTAATAGTGCGTGCGCGCGCGTGCACACACACACACCCCCCCACACACACACACACAAATTAGAACGCCCTCATTCCAGTCTTAACGGATTTTTCAGCTTTTAATCATTATCCTATGTTTATTGCTCAGATAAGATGTAGCCCTGGCAACATGCTCACAGTGAGTGCCTACTGCGGCAGCAGGCACTTTTCAGGCAGCAATAACAAGTTGAGTGGTGGCTCATACCTGTGATCTCAGTGCTATGGAGGCAGAGGTTGGAGGACTGCTTAAAGTTTGAGGCCATGGGTCTTGAGAGATAGCTCAGAGGTTAAGAGCACTGCCTGCTCATCTAAAAGAGCCAAGTTCCCAGCACTCACAATGCAGCTTAGAACTGTCTATGTAATTCCAGTTCCCAGGGGTCTTATACAGACACACAGACACATTCAGGAAAATACCAACACATATTAATTGAGGCCATATTAATCTGTGTAACAAGTTTCAGGCCAGCCTGAGCTACATAGTGAATCTCTCCCCAGAAAATAGGAAAATAAGAAAAGGAGATGAGAAGGAATGGACCAGAAAGATGGTTCAATAGTTAACACCACTGGCTGCTCTTCCAGAAGATGGGGCTTCACTTGCCAGCACTCAACATGTTGGCTCACAATTGTCTATAATTCCAGTCTCCAGGCCCAGAGGATCTCCACAGACACGGCATGCACGTGGTGCCTAGAAATAAACACTTATATATAAAATAAAATAAAAATAAATGCTGTGTGATGGTGGCACAGGCCTTTAATCCCAGTATTCGGGAGACAGAGGGAAGTGGATCTTTCATTAATTTGAGGCCAGCTTGGTCTATACAGCAAGTTCCAGGACACCCCGGCTATGCAGAGAAATCCCATCTTGAAAACCTAAATAAATAAATAAGATCTCAGGGGCTGGAGAGATGGCTCAGCGGTTAAGAGCACTGACTGCTTTTCCAGAGGTCCTGAGTTCAATTCCCAGCAACCACATGGTGGCTCACAACCATCTGTAATGGGATCTGATGCCCTCTTCTGGTGTGTGTCTGAAGACAGCTACAGTGTACTCATATGCATTAAATAAATAAATAAATAAATAAATAATAAATAAATAAATTTTAAGAAAAAAAAAAAGAAGGAAAGAAATAGTATCAAACAAGAAAAAGCACTGCTGATATTTTCTAGAAAGGAGATACTAAGCCAATTAAATAAATAATATATACAGAATATTATGTGCCCTAGGTTACATGAAGAAAAAAAGCATGTCAGGAAAGGATTTGTAATTATATCTAGGATGCTTGGGGAAGAGAACATGAGGTGGTGGTAGTTGAGCCAAGATCTTTAGGGAGTACATTCATGAGGCTACCTGGGAGCAGGGCAGGGCATTCCGGGTGGTGGTGGGGGGGGGTCAAAGAGTCCCAGACATTTACCTTAAGTGGGAATGCTATTAGTGGGCACTCCTGGTATTAAGTACAGTGTGGCCAGGGCAGATGGGACCTGTGGGAGCATGATATGAGGTGAACTCAGGCAGGTAAGAAGTGTTTCTTTTGGAGCTCATAGGCTTGCAAAGACTTGGGGGTTTAGACCACTGCTGGAAAGTTTAAGTGGAGGAGCGGCCAGTTGGCTTAGGTGTTCTGAGGCCCACTGAGCTGCTGATTTGACAAGGAGATATATAGTATATGCAAGGTTACAGGAAGAGGAGTCAGTGCTATCTAGAGTCCAGGCAAGGAGTGAGATGCCCACCACAGCCAATCGAGAAAAGGACGGGGGCCATGTACACTGAGATCAGAGACAAAGGATTTGCTGGCAGAGTGGATGTGGGGTACGAGGGAGGCATCAAGATCCGTCCTTTCTCGGGAGGAGCAGGAATTCTGATTTATTTATTTATTTATTTATTTATTTATTTATTTATTTATTTTTCAACACAGGGTTTTTTCTGTGTAACCCTGGAACTTGCTCTGTAGACCAGGTGACCTCAACTCACCAGCCTCGAACTCAGATCCACCTGCCTCTGCCTCCCAAGTGCTGGAATTAAAGGTGTGTGCCACCATCACCTGGCTAGGAATTCTTCTTTTTAATGTTATATAAATCCACCAACAGAATGTAAGAATATTAATGAATCTTCAGTTGGCTCCTTACCTGGAGGTCAGAAAATATGTTGCTGACGGTCACTTGCGAACACTCTGGAGAACAGATCGCTGGGAGAGGGAGCTGAGGTGGGTGGGTAGAAAGGACATCTCAGTGAACTTTTGGAGGACAAGGCAGGAATCCAACAGAAAGACCTTCCTGCTGGCTGGCTTTTCTCCTGTCCTCTTCTGAAGTCATTGTCATGGTCAGCTCCTTCTTTACTGATCCAATCTCCATATCCTTTCTGCTCATACCCTCTCTCACGCTGCGGGACTTGTCTTGCTTTTGTTTTTTTTTTTGTTTTGTTTTTTGTTTTGTTTTTGTTTTTTTGTTTGTTTGGTTTTTTTGCAGTGTTGGTGACTGAAGGCAGGACACATTGATTTGCCTGTCAGCTATATCCCCAGCCCTACTATAAGGAATCTAAACAACTCCTCCCCGACCAAGCCACCTGAAAAGGCCCAATATCTGATTATTGTCCCCAAGGCACACTACCAGCAACCCTCTTCTTCCAAGGGTGGTCGTAAGGATTGAATGAGAGGGCTACAAGGCCTGGCAAGAAAAGATCCTCCCTTCCCCCTTCTCCGACTAACGTCCTCCCAGTTTGAGGATGCTTTCTGTGAACATCTCGTGACCATTCCCCTATGGTTGAAGAATCCCTCCTCCATTCTCATTCTCTCTGACTTCATGGACAGGGATATTAACCCCTGGTCTCCCCCATGTCTGGAGGGTTCTCTGGCTGGTCCTTCTACCTGCCTGCTGAGTCTCTTCCTTTTTTATTTAACAATAGGTCTCATGTAGTCCAAGCTGGCCCCAAATTTGCTACAGATCTCAGGCTGGCCTTGAACCTCTGATCTTCCTGTCTCTACATCTCAAGTGCTGGGACTTCAAGGTGAGTCAGCACAGCTGACTTTTCTTCCTCTCCTCTAAGGCAGCTGCTCCTCCAAACACCTGTAGGCATCAGGCACCCATTCATTCTCCTGCTCATTGCTGCCTTGTCCCAAGAGTAAGAGAGGGAAGGGTGTGTGTGTATAGTGACAAGACCCCCTCCTAACCTACCTAGGGGTACGGTGGGAAAGGAGAGTCATCATACCAGGTGAGCAGTCCACTCCTACCACACTGGGCTTCATGCCAGAACACACTCAGGATTCCCTCCTAGCTTTTCTGTGCTCTGCTCGCACTGGCTCCTACCTGCTCCAGAGTGGCCACTCGACAAATTTTGCAGGAAAGCCACTCCTTTCTGTTTCCATCCCACCCACTCTCTGCACTGGCTAGGCCAGCCAGCTTCCGGTTTCCCCCCTCCTTATGCCCAGAGGAGCCTTATCAACTCCAGCTGTGATTCTGTTCTCCTTTTGGCCCTGTCCACAATGGCTGCCTCTCTTATGTAGTCTTTATCCTTCACTCCAGTAACACTGCACAGCCCTGTTTATATGAGTGAGCATCTAGTGGGTCAGTTGAAAGCCTGTTGAGGGAGCTGCTTGTGCATGGCTATAATCACAGACTAAGGCCCTCAGCGAAGTCCGCCTTGTCCTTCATATTTAGTCCTGTCTCCAAACCACATTCAGAGACATGATCCCTTTTGCTCTGGCTTAGTTTGGGTGCTCTGGGGTTTGAACTCAGGACCTCCTGCATATTAGACAAAGACTTTGCTATTGAGCTACATTCCCTGACCTCTTCCTAAATTCTAGATTTTGTACAGGAACCCTCTTACCTCCTCTTAATAATTCAAATCCCAGCTGAGATGGCAGCTGCCTTCTCTCATTCCACATGGCTAGCCTGGGCACCACACTGATGGCTTCCACCATCCTTGCCACTTCCCCTGTTACCCACACATCTACCTGTTTTTTTGGAGACAGGGTTTCATATAGCTGAGGTTGCCCCCAAATCCATTATGAAGCTATGGATGACCTTTAACTCTTTGTTCATTTTATTTTATTATTCTGTGTATATGGGGGTTACATCTGTATATATGTGTGTCTGGCACCCAAGAAGGACAGGAGAGAGCACTGGAGTTACAAGCGATTGTGAGCTGACACGTCAGTGCTAGGAATTGGACCCAGGTTCTCTGGAAGAGCATCTAATGCTCTTAAACCCTAAGCTATCTCTTCAACCAAGTGCTGGGATTATAGGAGTGTGCCACCACTATGTAGTGCTAACACTCAGACTCAGGGTTCCTGCTTGCTAGGATTGCTCTCCCTACTCAGCCTCATCCCCAGCCTCCTCCATCAGTCTGTTGGCTCCTGCAGCTGGGAACTGTGCCTTTTCTCTGCCGTTGCTGTTAGGGCAGCAGATTCAATACACAATTCCAACTTACCACTTATCTGACAACACCACTGAACCTGGTACCCAGTTCAATACAATGTCAGAGATGTGTTTCAGATGCTAAGGTCAGTAACCCTAACCCTCAGTTCCTCTGGGACCCAGCTGGTACCTGGCAGCAGCAGGTACTCAGTAAAGTTCAGTAGGAGGACTGGTGGCAGGTGTGGGTGTATTATGAGTCACAGAAGAGGGAGCAAACTCTGTAGATGAGATGACACCTGAACCAAATTTTCTTCTTAAAATTTATTCTCCTTATTGTTGTTTTTGAAGCAGGATTTCACTATATAGCCTCCACTACCCTCAAACTATGTAGATCAGGCTGGCCTCAAACTCACAAAGATCCACCTGCCTCTGCCTCCTAATGCTGGGTACCACCAGTGCCTGGCCCCCTGATAGTTCTTATTCCAATTAAATTGACAGTCACAATACCCTGCACAGTTTTCATCCCCAGTGCCACCCATCAAACA
The DNA here is from genome assembly GCA_021653895.1 of Mastomys natalensis. Lineage (NCBI taxonomy): Eukaryota > Metazoa > Chordata > Mammalia > Rodentia > Muridae > Mastomys > Mastomys natalensis. Next base: position 114,636 of record JAJTUV010001694.1, read on the forward strand.
ACTATGTATTATAACCTTTAAGTATGAACTAAATAAACTTTACAAAACAACTAGCCAGCAATAATAAGAAAAAGTAACAGCCTATCTAAAGTATTTTGTTAAACCAATAGTAAATGGACAACTATAGAGATATAATTTAGAATCTTGAGCTAGCCAGGTGTTTTAATTATGGTTTCATTGCTGTGAAGAGACATCATGACCAAGGCAACTCTTATAAAGAAAACATTTAATTGGAGCTGGCTCGCAGTTTCAGAAATTTAGATGATTCTTTTCTTTTTTTTTTTTTTTTTTTTTTGGTTTTTCGAGACAGGGTTTCTCTGTGTAGCTGGGCTGTCCTGGAGCTCACTCTGTAGACCAGGCTGGCCTCGAACTCAGAAATCCGCCTGCCTCTGCCTCCCAAGTGCTGGGATTAAAGGCGTGCGCCACCACCGCCCGGCCTAGATGATTATTTTCATGTTGGGGAGCATGGCAGCATCCAGCCACACATGGTGCTGGACTAACCAAGAGTTCCACATCTTGCTGAAGGCAGCCAGGAGGAGAGTAGATTCCACATTGGGCAGAGTTTGAGCAAAGGAGACCTACTTCCTCCAGTAAGGGCACACCTAATCCAATAAGGCCACACCTCCTATGGCCAATCATTCAAGCACATGAATCTATGTGAGCCAAATCTCTTCAAACTACCACACCAGTTGTGGTGACACATGCCTTCATTAACAAAGCACAAATCACACACATGAACATAAATCATAAAAATAAATCTCTAGGTGTTCGACAAATGGTTTAGCAATTACAAGTACATAAAATAAAAAGTAAATCACTGGACTGGAGAGATAGATGCCTCAGTGGTTAAGAGCACTGGCTGCTCTTCCAGATAGTCCAGGTTCAAGTCCCAACACCCACATGTCAGCTCACAAACATGTAACTCCATTTCCACAGGACCTGACAACTTCTGCTTCCATCAGTGACAGGCACACACGTGGTACACAGACATACATGCAGGTAAAATACCCAAACTCATAAAAAATAATAACCAAATTTTTTTTTTTCAAGACAGGGTTTCTCTGTGTAGCCCTGGCTGTCCTGGAACTCACTCTGGAGACCAGGCTGGCCTCGAACTCAGAAACCCGCCTGCCTCTGCCTCCCAAGTGCTGGGATTAAAGGTGTGGGCCACCAGTGCCCAGTGCAAATCAATTTTTAAAAAAAGACACAGCTGGGAGGGGTTGGCACAAACCTGTAATCCCAGCACTCAGGAGGCAGAGGCAGGCAGATCTCTGTGAGTTTGAGGCCAGCCTAGTCCACATGGTCTACAGGTCTACAGAACAAGTTTCAGGACAGTCAGGGCTACATAGAAAAACCAAGTCTGGGGGGGGGGGGCGGGAGGAGGAAGACAAAGACAAGACTGAAACCATGAAGCTTCCAGCCAGGAGACACCAAGGAGGAAGTATAACAGGCCCTCCCTCAACACGTCCCAGAGGAACAAACATTGACAACAGCTTGGCTTTGGTCTTCTGGCCTACAAGCATTGGGAGAAAAGGAATTGCTATTATCTCTATGTTATAGGACGGGCCCACAGAAACTAGTATACTCCAGAGCTGTTTCCCAAGCTCAATAAAGATTTCCCTTCCTGCCGGGCGGTGGTGGCGCACGCCTTTAATCCCAGCACTTGGGAGGCAGAGGCAGGCGGATTTCTGAGTTCGAGGCCAGCCTGGTCTACAGAGTGAGTTCCAGGACAGCCAGGGCTATACAGAGAAACCTTGTCTCGAAAAACCATAAAAAAAAAAAAAAAAAAAAAAAAAAGATTTCCCTTCCTGGTCCCTGGCCTCCAGAAACCCCTCTAGTGCCAGATCCTACAACCAGTCTGTGGCCACCAGCCACCAAGATGGCCCCAGTGCTACACAGAGTCTAATATTCATGCTTTTGCAAGTCCCCTACTACACTGAATGGTAAAATCGTGCAGAAGCCATGGAGGTCTCCAAGATCAGGTTTCCTAGGGGAGCCAGGCTCCGCATTCCAGGACTAGAAGCAGCTCTGGGCATTGAGTGTTCAAGAAGGGTGAGAAGCTTATGTCTCAAGGAAGCCCAGCTTGCCAGCTGAGGGAACACACTGGAGAGCTTGTCCAGTATTCTCTACCCTTTCTAATGACTGAAGCCTTCGCCAACATTCTCATCTCCTGGGAGATCCCAAGTCGTGACCACTCAGTTGAAACTGTTCCTGGAAGCCACACAGGGTAACTGTGGTGTTTTTACTGAAAAGTGTCCTGTTCCCTCCCGAGGTCTCTTGTGTTTGAACACTTGGTCGCAGGTGGTGCCTTTGGAAGAGGTTTCAGTGGTGGGGCCTTGATGGAGGATGTCACTGGAGGCAGGTTTTCAGAACTCAAGGCCTCACCCTACTTCCAGTTTTCTCTCTTGACTTCATGCTTGCTATTCAAGACGTGGGCTCCCAGCTCCCAGCTCCCAGCTCCCAGCTCCCAGCTCCCAGCTCCCAGCTCCCAGCTCCCAGCTCCCAGCTCCCAGCTCCCAGCTCCCTACTACCTGCATTTATGCCTGCTGCGTGCTGCCCTGCCTCCCCACCATGGCAGACTCTTATCCCTCTGGATCCATGAGCCCAAGAGTCAGCTTCTTTCTTTATGTTGTCTTTGCCATGGTGGGTTTTGTTTGTGTGCAGAGTGGGGTGGGACCTTTTACCTCTGTCTATGTCTGTACACCATCTGCATGCCTGGTGCCAAAGAGGCCAGAGGAAAGCTTGGGTCTATTGTGACTTGGGTTACAGGTGGGGTTGTAAATCAGAGTGTGGATACAGGGAAATGATCCCTGACTTCCGGGAGAGCACCCAGTGTTCCTCGATGCGAGTCATCTCTGCAAGCCGTGGTGTTCTCATACATCAACCCAAAGGATCTAATACAGCAGCGCACACCTGTTACCACTTGGGATGTGGAGGCAGGAGGGTTAGGAGTTCAAAGTCCTTCTCTTCTGTGGAGAGAGCCTAAGGCCAGCCTGGCTACATGAAACCCTCTCTCAAAAGTCAAACCAAGGACCAGAGAGGTGGGTAGGGGGGCAAAAATGCTTGTGGCTCAAGCCTGATGATCCAAGGTCAGTCCAAGAACTCACGGTGGGAGGAGAGAACCAACTCCTGAAAGTTGTCTGCTGACCCAGACACCGTGGTCCATGTGCACACCTCTTTCACACACACAAGTAAAAATAAATTGCATACATACAACAAAATCTGTCTGTTTTTCCCTAAGGAAAAATCAAGTGACAGATGACACAGGTGTGTTGAGAGGACCCAGGACCAAGCCTGAGTGGTTCCTCGATCCAGCTGTGGCCATGGGTGGGGCCAGGGCAGAGGCCCTGGGGCCCAAAGGTTAAGTTTTGTTTGTCTTGTTTACAGCTGGAGACATGGCTCTGTGACTAAGAGCTGGTGCTGTTTTTCCAGAGGACCTGAGTTTTGTTCCCTACACCCACATTGGGTGGCTTACAACTCTAATTCCAGATGATCAGATGTGTCTGTCTTCTCTGGACACCCACATTCATGTGCACACACACATACACACACATACATACACACACACATAGTTTGAGCACTAAATCTTTAAAGAATAAGAAAATAAAAGATTTATTAATTTATTATGTTTGCATGAGTTTGTGTGCAGGTGCCCTGTGGTGGTCAGTGTTCGGTCCCCTAGAACAGGAGTTACAGGTGGCTGTGAGATGCCTGATGTGGGTACTGGGGCCCAAACCCAGGTCCTCTGGGGAGGCAGCAGCACAGATTTTAATTGCTGAACCATTTCTCCAGCTCAAGGTAAAGTTTTATCAGACAGGCCAGACCAGATTTAAGCTTGTTTTTTATATTTTATTTTTAATCGTGTGTATGTGTGTGTCTGTGTCTGTCTGTCTGTCTGTCTGTCTGCTGTCTCTCTGTGTATGAGTACTGGAGTCCTTGGAGGCTGTAGACGTCAGATCCCCTGGAATGGAGTTACAGGTGGTTGTGCTGGGACTTGAACTTGGATCCTTCAGAGGAGCAATATGAGACCTTAACTACTGAACCAACTCTGCAGCTCCAGGTTGAAGCTCTTTGTCTGCAGTGTGGACTCTTCCAGGCCTGTTTGTCAGAGTGCTAACTGTAAGAAGACAGCCAGTGTCACCTGGAGATCATCTTACTCAAACTTTCCATTGTCTCTCCAAGTTAAACATGCAAAGCGACAGGCTGCTGTGGCTCTGGTGATGCATCTCATCCCTGCCCTCAGAGGCACTGGCATTGTCTCAGCTCTGGTGCCCAAGAGGCTGCTGGTCCTGGCTGACATTGATGACCGCTACAGATCAGGCAGGTGCTAGCTACACTGCCACCAAAGTCACTCTTGATGTCAACTCCAAAACTACAGCTATCTGACTGCTGACCTCTGGAAGGTGACTATGTTCCCCACGTCTCCATCTTGAGAATTTGATGCTCATCAAGGATCCAGGCTTAGGCAGTGGCTACTTAAGTAGTTTTATAAGAGAAAAATACAATGAATTAAGCCTGTTTAAAAACAAAACAAAGCCAGGCATGGGTGGCAGAGGCAGGCAGATTTCTGAGTTTTGAGGCCAACATGTTCTAGCAAGTGAGTTCCAAGGCTACACAGAGAAATCTTATCTCAAAAAACAACAACAAAATTATTAAATAAATAAATTTTAAAAAAAAAAAAAAAAAAAAAAAAAAAGGAGGCTGGAGAGATGGCTCACCAGTTAAGAGCACTGGCTGCTCTTCCAGAGGTCCTGAGTTCAATTCCCAGTAACCACATGGTGGCCCACAACCATCTGTAATGGAATCTGATGCCCTCTTCTGGTGTGTCTGAAAACAGTGACAGTTTACTCACATACATAAAATAAATAAAAGTAAAAAGAAAGGAAAAAACGGTGGGGAGAAAAGAAAAGGAAAAAAAGGAAATAAGTTTAAGACCATAGTGAGACTGTGTCAATATAAGAAGTAATTAAGGGACTGGAGAGATGGCTCAGCAGTTAAGAGCACTGGCTGCGCCGGGCGGTGGTGGCGCACGCCTTTAATCCCAGCACTTGGGAGGCAGAGACAGGCGGATTTCTGAGTTCGAGGCCAGCCTGGTCTCCAGAGTGAGTTCCAGGACAGCCAAGGCTATACAGAGAAACCCTGTCTCAAAAAACCAAAAAAAAAAAAAAAAAAAAAAAAGAGCACTGGCTGCTCTTCCAGAGGTCCTGTGTTCAGTTCCCAGCAACCACATGGTGGCTCACAACCATCTGTAATGGGATCTGATGCCCTCTTCTGGCACATGGGTATATGTGCAGATAGAGCACTCATATAATAAATAAATAAATAAATAAATAAATAAATAAATAAATCTTAGAAAAGGAACCGGTTGTGTTGGCTCACACCAGTAGGATTTGCTGAAGGAGGCAGAGGCAGGAGGATCATGAGTTCAAGGCTAGCCTGGGCTACACATTAAAAAAAAAAAAATATTGATTGCTCTTCCAAAGGACTGGGGTTGGATTCCCAGCACCTCATGACCATTTGTAACTAACTCCAGTCCCAGAAAATCCCATGTCCTCTTCTGGCCTTTGTGGTCACTGCATGTACTAAGTACACACACAGACATACATGCAGACAAAACACTCAAACACATAAAGCAAGCTGGGAATAAAAGCAGGCTGGGAATGAATGAAAGCCAAGGACAAAATATATCCTTCAAAGGCCCATGCCAGTGATCTCCTTCCTCCAACCTAGCTCCACCTCTTAATACCCAACTTAGCCAAGAACTCATCAGTGACCCATCCATGACCCAGAAGCCTCTCAGTGCTAGCATCTGGGGACAAAGACTTCAGCACACGGTTCTTTTGGAGGGATACTTTATATGGTAACTATAACAACCATGTAGTATTTATCTAATCTAATCCCTTCCTTCCTTCCTTCCTTCCTTCCTTCCTTCCTTCCTTCCTTCCTTCCTTTCTTCCTTCCTTGGTTGGTTTGCTTGCTTGTTTTTGGTTTTTTGAGACAAAGTTTCTCTTCTTAGCCCTGGCTGTCCTGGAACTCACTCTGTAGTTGAACTCAGAGATCCACCTGCTCTGTTGCCCAAGTGCTGGGATTAAAGGCATGCGCCACCCAGCTTTGTCCTTCCTTTCTTTTCTTAAAATTTCTTCTTCTTCTTTTTTAATATTTATTTATTTATTTATTTTACATATATGAGTACACACCAAAAGAGGGCATCAGATCCCATTACAGATGGTTGTGAGCCACCATGTGGTTGCTGGGAATTGAACTCAGGACCTCTGGAAGAGCAGTCAGTGCTCTTAACCACTGAGCTATCTCTCCAGCCCTATCCTTCTTTTTCATGAATGGAAACCAAGACTAGAGGGAGGGGCAGCCACTTTCCAACGTGGACCAAGAGGGAGAAGTCCCAGTTTGAGACTCTTTTAACTTTTAAAAATTAAGAAATTGCCGGGCGGTGGTGGCACACGCCTTTAATCCCAGCACTTGGGAGGCAGGGGCAGGCGGATTTCTGAGTTCGAGGCCAGCCTGGTCTACAGAGTGAGTTCCAGGACAGCCAGGGCTACACAGAGAAACCCTGTCTCGAAAAACAAAAAAAAAAAAAATAATAATAATAATAATAATAAATAAAAATAATAAAAATAATAAAAATTAAGTAATCATTTTTTTATTTGATGTATATAGTGAGAGAGGATCTCACTATGTAGCCCAAACTGGTCTGGTACTCACAGAAATCCACATGCCTCTGCCAAGTGCTGGGATTAAAGATGTGCACTACTAAACTCAGCTTCCTGTACCTTTTGCTTAAGGTTAGTTTATTATTGTGGTTGTCTTTGTATACAAGCATAAACGCCACTGTACACATGTAGGGGTTAGGAGTTTAGGGGATAACTTTGGATCTCCTTTCACTGGGATTCAAAGAGTCCAGATTGTAAGGCATACATACAAAGAACCTTATTCAATGAGCAATCGCAGAATCATCTGTTTAGGAGACAGGGGCTCCTGTATCCTAGGCCAGAATCAAACTGACTATGCAACAGAGAATGAACTTGAACTCCTGGATGTTCCTGCATCTGCCTCCTAAGTCCTAGGATGGCCTATTTAGTTCTCTGTCCAGCTAACTCTGGAGAGACCATCACCCTTTGCATCAGTTTTTAGGTCAACTGTCAAGAGCCAAGCAGCAGGGCTTAAACCACAGGAGTTCATTATCTTCCAGTTCTTTTTTTGTTTGTTTGTTTGTTTTTTAGATTTATTTAATTATTATTTTATCTCTTAGATTTATTTATTTAATTAGTACATTGTTAATATCGTCAGACTCACCAGAAGAGGGGATTGAATCCCATTACAGATGGTTGTGAGCCACCATGTGGTTGAACTCAGGACCTCTGGAAGAGCAGTCAGTGCTCTTAACCACGTAGCCATCTCTCCAGCCACTCACCATGTCTAGTTTTGTGCAGTGCTAGACATCAAGCTTGGGATTTTATGAATCTCACACAGGCTCTCCTTCAACTGAATTAAAATTACTAGCCCCAACACCAGGATTTTGGAAGGAACCCATTTGAACTGTAGTCAGGGGGAAGTGTTGTAATTGGGGGTCCACAACAATGCCACACCCACACCCTGACCCACAGCATCTTCCATGCAGTACTGCCTGTCTGTTGGATATAGCATGATCAGAAAAAGGTTCCTTAAAGAACCACAGCTATGGCCCAGAGGTGAAAGATTGTCTTGATCTAGCAGTGAGCCTGCCGGGACAGGTAACCCAGCACAGATAGGCAAACTAAGGGATGATGGGATGTTTATAGGTGTGGTCCAGTCATTCAGTTAACAAATGCTTCCTGTCCTCCTTCTCTCCAGTCTCACCTCCTCTCCTGCACTGCACAGTCTTAGCCAGAGGACATGGCCTGGCACGTGGCCCGGAGACTGCTGATGGGGATTGCGCTCTGCAGCTTGCTTCAGCAAGAAAGGCTGCCAGGAGGATTAGTAATGTCTGCCACCGGCATGAAATGGGATGGCAGGGAGGCAGATGGAAGGAAAGAGGCCAGACACAGAACAAATGAGGCTCAGAAAGACAGTCACTTTAAAGGGGACATCAGGAGCTTTAGGAGCTGAGCTGTGTCTTCTTCAAGATCCTTGCATTGAAGTCCTAATTCCCAGTACCTCAGAAAGTGGCCTCCTTAGAGATAGGCTGATTTTGTCTGTGGTATTTGTTTGTTTGTTTGGTTGGTTACTTTTGGTTTTTTGAGACACGGTTTCTCTGCATCCCTGACTGTCCTGGAGCTTGCTCTGTAGACTAGGTTGGTCTCAAACTTGCAGAGATCCACCCAACTGTGCCTCCTGAGTGCTAGGATTAAAGACATGAGTCAAGACTGTCCAGCTAGGCTTGGTTTTCTTTGATACTGGGTTTTTTCTGTGTAGCACAGGATGTCCTAGAACTCAACTATGTTGGCTAAGATGGTCTCAAACTTAAAGAGATTGGCCTGTCTCTGCCTCCCAAGTGCTGGGAGTAAAGGCTTACATCATTAGGTATAGCTTGTTTGGGTGCTTTAAAAGCACTTCCTGTTTTACATTTTTTATTATTACATTATTAGTATGTGTATTGCAAACTGTGGCAGTCAGAGGACAGCTCTTGGGATTTGTTTTCTTCTTTTACTGATGTGGGTTCTGGGAACTGAATTCAGATTCCCAGGTTCGGCAGCAAATGGCTTTGCCTACTGAATCCTCTCACCAGCCCTGTTTATGTTTTTGTTTCTAAAAGAGTCTCAGCCTCTTTCAGTGGGCATCACACACCTTTAATCCCACACTGGTATTAACATGCTCTGAGTCTGAGGCCAGACTGGTCTACAGAGCTAGTTCCAGGACAGCCAGGGCTACACAGAGAAATCCAGTCTCAAAAAAGCAGAGAAAGAAAAAAAAGAAAGAAAAGAAAAAAGAAAAGAAAGAAAGAAAGAAAGAAAGAAAGAAGAAAGAAAGCAAGCCAGTCTCTGTTATACAATGGGTTCACGCTGGCTTGGGCTACTTGAAACTTTGTTTCAAAACAAAACAAAAGAAGAGAAGAGAAAGACCTAGAAGGAGACAAAGAAACAAAGAGAAACAAAGACACACACACACACACACACACACACACACACACACACACAGAGAGAGAGAGAGAGAGAGAGACAGAGAGAGACAGAGAGACAGACAGAGAGACAGAGACAGACAGAGAGACAGAGACAGACAGAGAGACAGAGAGAATAATGACCTAGGGCTCTGGCTGAGCTTGGTATCAGCTCCCAACTTCTCTGCCAATGTCTGTGGTCTGTAGGTGACCTGAGACCTCAGCTGGCTTTTCACCTGTTCTAATAGGGTTTCTGGGAGAGTAGCAGACAAGATAACCCAGGTAGGTCCAGTGCACACAGCGGTTGGTATTTATAAGCATTCAATTCACTTGCTTATTCATCCACTAATTTATTCAATAATAGTTATTGAACGCCCGCTGTGTACTTCTGCTAATTAGGGTCTGGGAATGGAGTGTGAAAAACTAATAGGCACTTCAAGTTCATTCTTATTTCTATGATTATTGCAAGTCTTTGGCTTCAAGCAGCTCCTGATATGTTGGTGGAATAAAAGCAGCCTTGGCCCTGAGGTGACCAGGGACCTAGCAGAGTAGTCTGAGGAATGAAAAAGGTCCCAGGCAGTTAGATGCTAAGGAGGGATTTTCTGGGGAAGCAGAGCTCTCAGCAGGCTTGTGTTGAGAATCTACTTTGTCTATATCTATATCACTCTTGTCTGATCTAGGAAGCTAAGCAGGGTTGGGCCTGGTTGATACTTGGATAGGAGATCTACCTTCTTCCACTTGCCCTGGAAACCTGTGAGGAACTGGGGGTGCTCAGGTGAGAGAGATAGCAGCCTCTCTCTGTCTGAGCTTATGGTAAACAGGTCAGTGGTATTGAAATGGAGAGGGGACAGATACACTAGACAAGGTGAACATGAGCTACATTTGAAGGACCTGTTAGTTGGCTGCATTACAGGGACCAACCTCACACACACACAGAGCCTGTAGGGAGCACAAAGGTCTCCATGCTGGGAGTGACAGGGTTGCTGTGGCCAAAGCCAGTGGACCAATGTGAACAGTTACATTTGTTTTGAGGCTATCGTTTTAGGTAGCAGAGAACAGCGGAGAATGGAGATTACCAAATGTATTGGCTAATGAGAGAAAGGCTCATAAGTGCAGTGGATTTATTGGGGTTGGCCCAAGGGCTCAGTAACACCAAGGAGCCAATGTTTTCCTATCTCTTCAGGGTGCCCTTGAATATGTTGTCTTTATTCTCCTCTCCCTCTTCCTCCTCCTTTTCCTTATTTGTACATGCATATGTGTTTGTGTGTGCACATGTATGTGTATGTATATAAAGGTTAAAGGTCAACAACGTGTCTCTTCCTCAGTTACTCTCTAACTTATTATTATTATTAATCATTATTATTATTTTTTAAGACTGAGTTTCTTTGTGTGTCCTTGGCTGTCCTAGAACTAGCTCTGTAGACCAGGCTGGCCTCAAACCCACCTGTTTCTGCCTCTTGAGCACTGGGATTAAAGGCACGTGTCATCACCAACTGGTTTCCAGCTTTTTAAAAAAAGATTTATTTATTTATTTATTTATTTATTTTTTGGTTTTTCGAGACAGGGTTTCTCTGTGTAGCCCTGGCTGTCCTGGAATTCACTCTGTAGACCAGGCTGGCCTCGAACTCAGAAATTCGCCTGCCTCTGCCTCCCAAGTGCTGGGATTAAAGGCGTGCGCCACCACCGTCCGGCAAGATTTATTTTATGCACATGAATGTTTACCTGTAATTATGTTTATCCACCATGTGCACGCAATGCCCGTGGAGGCCTGAAGGGGGCGTTGGATACACTGGAACTGGAGTTGCCTGCACCTTGTGGGTAAGGAAATTCTTTGAAAAAGCAGCCTGTGCTCTTAACTTCTGGGCCTGTTTCCAGCCCCTGCAAACTTATTTTGAGACCTGGAGCTGGACAGCAAGCCTCAGGGATCCTTTTGTCTCCCAGTCCCCAGTGCCAGGACTACAGAAGCCTACCATCAAACCTAGCTTTTTGTTGTTGTTTTAGAGACTGGTTTCTTTGTGCAGTCCTGGGTAGCCTGGAACTCTCTCTGTAGGCCAGGCTAGCCTCAACCTCCTAGATCTGCCTGCCTCTGCCTCCCAAGTGCTGATATCAAAGGTACGTGCTACCACCACCCAGCTTTTAAAACTGTTAATTTTTTAAATTTAATTTTTATTACTTTTTATGTGAGTGCTAGGTGCTAGAGATTGAATATAGGAAGCACTTTACCAAATGAGCCATCTCTCCATCACACCACCACCCCCTTTTAAAGACAAGTTTTTGCTCTATAGCCCAAGCTGACCTTAAATCCTGGATCCTCCTGCCTTGGTCTCCAAATGCTGAGGTTACAGAGCTGTGTACAACCATGCTCTGTTAGTTGGTTTTTTTTTTTTTTTTTTTTTTTTTGTTTTTTTTTTTTTTTTTGGTGTGTTGGGGATGGAGCCTTCTTGTGCAGACAAGGCACTCTACCAATTCTCCATCCTTCCTTTATTTGTTGTGGAAACAAGGTCTCAGTACACATCCCAGCTGAGAGGACAACTTGCTTTCCTCTAGTTGGCTTTCTTTTCATTTTTTAAAAAATTATTGCCGGGCGGTGGTGGCGCACGCCTTTAATCCCAGCACTTGGGAGGCAGAGGCAGGCGGATTTCTGAGTTCGAGGCCAGCCTGGTCTACAGAGTGAGTTCCAGGACAGCCCGGGCTACACAGAGAAACCCCGTCTCGAAAAAACCAAAAAAAAAAAAAAAAAAAAAAAAATTATTTACATCTATTTTGTTTGTTTGTTTGTGTGTGTGTGTGTGTGTGTGTGTGTGTGCACATGAATGTGCCGCAGAATGCATGTGACAGTCAAATGACTATTCCTAAGAGTTGATTCTTTTTCTCTGTGTATGCTCTGGGGATCAAACTCAGGTTGTCAGCTTAGGAGCCATCTTGTCCTTATTAGTTGGCTCTTCTTGAGGATCACAGACAGCCACCTAGGGTCAGGGTGTTGCTCAGCTGGGAGAGTGCTTACATAGATAGCATGCACAAGGCTCTGGGCCACATAAAATAAACAGGCATTGTGGTACTTGATTGTAATCCAAAGCACTTTGTGGGTAAAGAGAGGCAAGAGGGGCAGGACAAGAGATCAGCCTGGGGCACACAAACACAAAAGTCCAAGTTCCCTTTCTTTGTTGTAATAAAGACACCATACCTGAGGTGTCTTTTTTTTTTTTTTTTTTTGTGAGGAAAAAGTTTATTTCACCTGACAGGTTTCAGCCCATTAATGAAGAAAGTCAGGCAAGAAGTCAAGGCAGGACCCTGGGACAGGTTGGTTGCTGATTGGATTGCTCCTCTATGGTTTGTTCTGCCTGCTTTCTTTCTTTCTTTCTTTCTTTCTTTCTTTCTTTCTTTCTTTCTTTCTTCTTCTTTCTTTCGTTTGTTTGTTTTGGTTTGTTTTTTCGAGACAGGGTTTCTCTATGTAGCCCTGGCTGTCCTGGAACTCACTCTGTAGACCAGGCTGGCCTCGAACTCAGAAATCTGCCTCCCAAGTGCTGAGATTAAAGGTGTGCGCCACCACCGCCTGGTCTGCCTGCTTTCTTAGGCCACCTGCCCAGGGGTGGTACCCCTCACAGTGACTGAGCTCTTCAATATCAACCTTTAATCAAGACAATGACCCCACAGACATGTGTACAGATCAATACACTGGAGGCATCTTCTCAGTTGAGGTTCCCTCTTTCTAGAGGACAACTGGTCAAGTTCCTAGAGGTCAAGTTGGCAAACAAAGGAACAAACCTCCACAGGACACTGTGCCACATTGAGAAGGTGGAAATTGAGGACAACTTGCCAGATTACGATTAGTTTTTGTTTTCTACCTTGAGGAGCCCCTTGGGGACTGAACTCAGCTCATCAGACTTGGTAGCAAGCATCTTTATCCACTTAGCCAGCTTGCTCTTTTGTTTTGGGGACAAGATAATAAAAAGTAGGGGACTGACTTAATTTGGTCATGTTTTAGGAGGACCACTGGGGCTGTGAAATAATAGACAGGTTAAAGGAGTCTAGAAAATGGCTCAGTGGTTTAGAGCACTTGCTGCTCTTCCAGAGGACCTGAGTTTGATTCCCAGCACCCACATGGAGATTCACAATTGACTGTAACTCCAGTTCCAGGGGAACTGATGCCTTCTTCTGGCCTCTGAGGGCACTACATGTACATGGTAACAGACAAACATGTAGACAAAATACCCATAAACATAAGAAAAAAACAGGATGTGGGGCTAGAGAGGAGGCATGGGGATGAGGCCGGACAGTGGGGAGGAGTCAATGGCAATGGGGATGAGGCCGGACAGTGGGGGAGGAGTTTTGCAGAGTTAGGACCTGAGAGCAAAAAGGAGGGAGGCACGACAGCTGGTGGTAAAGACTTCATGGTCAGCTTTGCAGTCTTGAGGGAGCCTGGAGCTAGAGCTGGGCTGAGGACAGTGCTGGTGCTGCCCAGAGCCTGGATGATAGCATTGGAGCCTGGAGAGTTGGGAGACTCAGAGCCTCAAAGAGTAACCACTGAGGCTTTGGAGACTGGTGTCCAGAGGGCCCAGGGCAGAATGATCCCTGCCTAATGCCTTTGGCATTAGAGATAACCACACTGCTGGTGACCTTGGCAGGCAGTTTCTGTGGTGGAACTGCTTGGTTGGGGAGTGAGTGGGAGGTGAGGACAAGGATAGAAGGGTGTGAACAACCCTTTCAAGAAGCCCAGCTTGCGGGAGGGGGACAGCAGTAGCTTTAGCTGGAAAGGGAGGCCATGGCAAAAGAGGCTGGAGAGGGGAAGGGGACAGGGGCTTGACTGGGGTCCAGAGGCCAGGATGAGTCAGATTTCTGGGTTGCAGGAAAAGAATCTTGAAGAAGGATGAGAACTGAGCATCCATCGTGAGGTGGTTCTGGCGATGCTCATTCCTTGGAGGGGCTGCCTCTAAGGCTGGTGTTTGCAAGGCAGAAGAGGTATGTGGGGCTCCCGGGGATGCTCTGGGAATGGTTGACAGACCTGTTTGGCTGGACAAGGCACAGGCTAGAAAGCCTTCCAGTAAGAGGCTGGGCAAGCTTTTCAGAAAGACAATAGAAAGCCATGGAAGGTTATTGAATGGGGGCCATAATGGAGGAAGCATTGAAGACATTGGATCCATCTATGTGTCCATGATGGACTCACAGGATCACTAAGGTAGGATTCTGGAATTGTTAGTAAGTCTATGAGGAAACTGCAGATTGTCTGATGTCACCAAGAGGACCAAGGAGTCCCTCTGTGGGTCCTTAGATCAGAGGCAATGGCCTTAACCTGGTCCACAGTGTGTGGGCTACCTCATGAAGCAGTGAGCCTCTGGCCTGCCCGCTGGGTGCTGTGCGGGATCTTGAAGTATTGAAGGGTGTGCTTGCTGTCTTCCACCTGAGATGCTACTGGATCCTCTTTAATAAATGATGAGGTGAAACTTACTCCCTTTTAGAAGTGGAGGAGCAGAGGGTTAGAGAGGGCAAATCGTTCATTTGTGGCCACACAGCAAGTCAGAAGCACAGCTGGGAGTCACCCTAGGTTGGCGCTCCCTGCCCTGCTTTGGTCTAGCATGTTCGGCTCTGAGAGGTTCTGGGTAGCTCTGGGACAGGGCTCACTGGGAATGAATCTAAGATTCAGAGACTCCTGTGACCCAGAGTAGGTGGATGGGCACCAATAGCCAGGTCCCCAGTCCAGGAGCTTGGCTCCTCAGGGTGCCATACTCAGCCTCCTTGGGAGGACACTCATGCCCTGGGGAGGTCTGGTCTGCCACCGCTAGAGGGCGCATCTGTTACCCAGGTGAGGGTGAGGGGCTGGCTACTTCTAAAAGCTTCTGGAACCCAAAGAGCTGGAAGCTGCCTCTTATGTAGTCTGGGAGGCCTCTGTCACTTTTCTGTCTGTCAACCAAGACCTTTGGACCCATCCCCACTAGTGCCCCAGTCACTTGTCTCCGGGTATCAGATCTCCCCGGCCCTGGGGATCAGGAAACCTGGGGTCCAAATCTCTGAGTTCATAATTATTTCTGCTTAGCCCAGAGCCCCTTTAGCCTCAGAGCTGAAGTTGTGCCAAACACTGGATTGTCACCTCTGTCACCTCTCATTATTTTTGCACAAGTAGGGGTGGGGTGGGTGTTGCTGGAGGGAGTGTTGATCACCAATAGGGCCCAGAGATGGGGAGGAAACAGCCTGGGTTCCCAGCCTGCCAGGAAGCCCCAGGGGGCACAGAGGGCTCTGAAGGAAGTATTCCAGTCTGAGTAATACTGAAGGGGCCAGGGAGAACTTCTTATGCTCGTCCCACCCTAGGACTCCTCCCCCATCTACCTCCTCTGAAAGGAGAGCATCTCCTCCCACATTGCTCTACCAGGTTTCTGCCTGGGTCCTCCAATCTCCTTCTTCCACCCTAGGCCTACCAGCCTTCCTCCCTCCCCAAGTTTAGCCCCTTGGCTGTGTCCACTGAGGGCCTGGCGAGGGTCCCAGGCACCACACCACAGCAGCCAGCCTCCAGCCTCTGCTCCGGACAGTCCCAGTCTGTCTGGCAGGGCTGGCAGATTAGGGATTGGCTGGAGCTGCCCCCGCCTTTGAGAGGAGGGGAGGCCCGGTGGCTCACCCAAGGTCACCCTTCCTTTTCTTTCCCAGCATCCCTGTTCAACCCTTGTCCCTCTGCCTCACCTTGAAGAGGGAGGAGGCAAGATGCCCTGCAGGTCTAGCACACAGGAACTCAGCTAAGGGGAAAGACTGCCGGGCTCCTGAAATCTGTTGTTTCCTTCAGCAAATGCTGAGTGCCTGCTGTATGCTAGACTCTTAGAACACAGCCGTGAAGACAATGACACATGCTATCAAGCACATTTGTGTCTGTGAACCAAGTGGTAAATCGATGAGATGTTCTGATCTGGCTGGATGAGAGCAGGCTTTTCCTCGGGATCTGAGGCCCAGAAGCCTTTCAGAGCCTACGCAAGAGAGGCAAGCTTTAGGCAGAGACCTGTATGGGGCCAAGCAAGGCCCCAGATCCCTCATCAGGAAGAGCACAGGGGATACATGTGCCTGGCTGTGGGCTTGGGCTTGCTGTGAGGCAGTCTGGGCCCTGGCTTGCATCCCTAAGAAGAAGGCAGGGCGCTGTCATGTTTGCCTTCCTTCCCTGTGGGCCAAGAGTAGAAGCTCATCCGTCAAAATGGCGGGAGAGCATTCTCGGGAGACCTGAGCTCTAGCCAGGCTTGCAGGTGGCCTCGGGGAGGTGAGGTTCATGCTGCTTGCTTCTGAGCTTCCTCAGGCTGCATGAGAGGAGGGGCTGGGCTCTGGCTGGCTCTCTCCCTTATCATACCCCATATCCCTGGCCACGTGGCACCTCTGCACCCCGTGCCTGAGAGAAGAAGAAGATTCCTGACCTTAGGACTTGGGGAACTAGAGTAGGTGGGACCTGGGGTACCGCCTGGACTGGGTTCTGTGGCATAGCCATACCCCACAGTCCCAGGGCCGCAGGGAGGGGGAGCTGTCTCTTTAAGAGCCTCCAGGCTGCTAGGAGCAGATGGCCAGACCGGCCGGGGCCCCTTGTCCTTTGTGTGCCTTCTCACAAAAGAGGGGGCCAGCTGGGGAGGGGGCGGCTGCAGCAGGTGGGAGGGGTGGGACCTTGCCTCTCTCCTGTGCCCTTGCAGCTTGAGGATGAAACACATCACTTGAAACCAGCCACTTCTCTGCACCCTGTGGCCCCCACAGTTGTCCCTAAACTCTGATGCCCCTCCTGTGTTGTGTCTCACCTCCTCGACTGGAAGGCTCACTATATCAGGGCTTTCAGACAGCCCTCTTACCTCAAAACTAGATAATAAAACCTCCCTGCCCTGCCCCCACCCTGGAGTAGGATCTTCCTTTGGTGTGTGTGGGTGGGGGTAGGGACTGGCTCCTGGGATAAGTGACGTATTGGGTCCCAGTGTGTGGGAGACGAGTCTGTGAGACCCAAGGGAAGCCCGTGGCTTGGGATTCTCGCTAGGCCTTTTGCTAGGGGACCTGGGGTAGCCCTGGAGGAAAGAAACAAGAACTAAGCTTGATGCTTGAGGCCTGGGGTGGAGAGAGTCTTAGCCCAGAATCCTAGGTGTATGGAAGGAAGCAAGTGGAGGATGGGGGATCCAATGGAAGCCTTGACTAATGGGTACCAGAAACAAGAAAGACGCCATCATAGGAGAGTGTGGTGTGCACAATGGTTGCTAGCTAGGCAAAGGTATAGAAATAGGAGCACCTCACTACAAGGTACAGGTGTTAGGGACAGGTCTGGCTCCCTGACACTCATTTCTAGGGGCTACTAGAAGTCGCTTTGCCTCTTGGAACAGACCCCTTCAGCTCAGATTGCCTCTGGTTCATTTCTTCTTTCTTTGTCCCAGATCTCCCCACCCTGGGGCTTGGTGCCCAGCTCCTGTTTTAAGAGGAGGAAAAAGGCCCCATAACCCTGGCCCAAGGTGCGGCAAGCGGGCAACGTGGCTGCTGACTGGGTGGCCCTATGTGGCCGGACAGTGCTGAAGTCGGGCGGGGTCGTGTCTGACTCTGTCGCCCGCAGGCAAGGAGCCCCCAGGAACAGGATGCCCCAGCCAGGTCGTGGCCTGACCACAGGACCCGGGCCGGTCGGCCACAGCCAGTGGGTGGGGGCAGGGATCCCCGGTTGGGGCCAGGGCTGCTTCTAAATTTAGGAATCTGATTACAGAGTGGCCAAGGAAGGGAAGGGAGAGGAGGGTGCGAGTGCAGGCTCGGCTCGATCTGGGCATAGCGGGTGTGCCTGAGTAGAGGCGTGTCCAGGAGTCCGGGCTCCCTGTGGGAGGGACGGCGGGCGGGGGCTTCGGCCTGTGTGAGCTGCAGCACGTGCCCCAGGCGGCGGGGACGGGCACAGGCGCAGCTCACAGGCTTCGAGCTGCTGCCGGTGAGTGCGCTGGCTCTTTGTGTGCCTGGCAGGGTGGCTGGGTCTGGCTTTGAAAGTCTCTGCCCACCCCCTCCCCCAACTCCGTCTGTGCCTCCCAACCCGCTTCCCTGTCTGTCACTCTGCCTGTGTCTGTCCGGGGAGGGGGAGGGGGATGCTGCTTCCAGCTGGGGTGACAGTGAACCCAGTGGGGAACTTGCCCTTTCAACCTAGAACTTGCCCTATAGCTTTCATGCCCATTCCTCAGTCTTTGATACTACTGTTTTGGGGTGCAGACTGCAGCAGTTGAAAGACACTAGGGTGACCCCTGGGGACCCACAGACCCAGCAGAAGTCAGGTTCTAGCCCAGTAGCTCTTGGAGAAATTCATCTTGTGCCTGTCCGACCTCCCATCCGCTTTGGCCCCCAAGGGCGCATGAAGGGGGGGTCCCCCTGCAGAAGGGGGGGCAGGGAGTTCCTTGGCAGGAAGGGAAATGGAAGGAAAAGCTGGGCTCCACCCGGGCGGTAGGACAGGCGGCCTCTGGGCCCCCGGGGCAGGCCACAGTAACCAGAGCCCACTAGTGTGTGGAACCGGTGTGCTTGTGGGTGGGGCTGACCCCGGGCTTCTCCTGGGGGGCACTGGGGTCTACCCACAGGGGCCAAGTCTGAGAACTCAGAGACACCAGGGGTGTTCCCTGGGGGGGTACGCGCGCCCCATTCCGGTCCTGACCCCACCCCCTGGAGGTCTAGCCCCGGCCCCAGGCCCCGCCCCCCGGGCCCTCCCTCCCACCCCAGGGCCAGATGTTCAGCTGGCGGAGGCATCGGCTGGGGGAGGGGTGCTGAGGCCGCAGCCGGCACTACTTCCCTGCCAGCAGCTTCATTGTGTGCGCGAGGAGCGAGCGGCGGCGGAGAGCGGGCGAGCGAGCGGCGGTAGCGCGAGCGCGGGGGGCGAGCGAGCGAGCGCGCCGGGGAGGGTGCGAGGCGGCGCCCGCGGCTGCGCTCCGCCCGCCTCCCGGCAACTCTGCTCCAGCGCCGCACGCCGTGCGCGCCGTCCTGCCGCCGGAGCTCCAGCCGGCTGGCGTGGTTGCCGTGGGGTCGGGTCGGGCAGGGTTGCCTCCGTTGGGGACCCGGGCATCCTCAGCACAGCCGAGGGGCGCGGAGTCAGCTGCGGCGGCCACTGCGCGGCATCCCTTGCCGGCCAAACAGCGTGGGCAGGCGCGCGACGCGGCTCCGGGGCTCCCCGAGGGCAGCGCGCCCCGACTCTCCCCGGGGGAGAACCAACCCCGAGGGGCGCACGGAGCGAGCGTGCCCCCGGCCGCGCCGTCCTCCCCGTACCCCCTACTTCTTCACAAACTTTTCTGCCGTCCTCGCCCGTGGGGGTCGCAGTGAGCATTAGGGCTGCCCTCCGGGGCCCCGACCTCCCGGACCCTAGCCACGCTGACCTCCTGCCTCTCGTAGCCTCAGTGGCGACCCCTCCAGGCCGGGCCGGGCGCAACACTCGAGGCAAGCGCGGCAAGCTCCTGCGCTCTCCAAAGGATCCCGTGCCCCCCGGGGCAGCCGGGTAGGGTAATGCCCTCAGTAATGGAGAAGCCCAGTCCGGGCTCCGGGATATTGTCCCGAAGTCGGGCCAAGACGGCACCCAACGGCGGACAGCCGCACTCGGAGGATGACAGCAGCGAGGAAGAGCACTCTCATGGTGAGCCCGGTGGCCTAGGGTTAAAGGCGCGCTGACCTGGGGAGGGGACGCAGAAGGTGGGGCGGGGGAGAGTTGCGAACCACAGATGGTTTCTGCCGCTCCTGGATTGCAGCTTCAGCCTTCTCGTGCCTGGTGTTGCCGGCACGGGAAATCTACAGGCTGGGCCCTTGACCACCTACCTCCCCTCTGCCCTCAGTCGCTGAGGGAGCTTAGGATGCCTCACTTGGATGGATTGGTTCATCATACCTTGCGGGGGACTGAGGTCTGATTGGACCAGGGGCTGGAAAGACACCTCCATGCGGAGCTGTGAAGCTCCTGTGGGGAGGAGCCCCGAGCTCCCTGCAAGGCTGTGGTCCAGGTCTAGGGGCAGCCCTCCAAGCTCCCACCCCCAGCCAGAACAAAGCACTTTGCTCTGGCCTGGGCTTTAAAAGTGTCCTCTTAACCTCCCCTTCCCCCCATGGCCATGACTAGGCAGGGTCTATCTCTCCTAGTCTCCTCTGTCTCGGAGGGTAGCTCGGGGGACTATCAAGGAAAAGTGAGTCTCCTGGATGGTAGGGTCCCTGAGTGGTCAGGAAGGAGAACTCCAGATCAGCTACCTCCCCTCACTATATCCTCCCCCCACTTCCCTGGAGTCTTGACTGCTTCCCCTGGCTCCACAGACAGCATGATTCGAGTTGGAACCAATTACCAAGCAGTAATTCCGGAGTGCAAGCCTGGTGAGTGGCAGGACAGACATGGAGGGAGGGAGGGAGAGAGGGAGGGGTGGAGGCTGATGGCTTGGCCTGCAGCCCCACCTGGGAACTCTTGGCTGGCTCTTGCTTGAGGGACAGGCGGTGGGCGGGGTGGGTGGCCCGTGGCACTGTTACTTTTCCTGCTCTGCCTTCCTGTCTGCTTCTCGGCTCCTCCTTCCCTTCTGGGCCTCACCTCCCAGCCTGACTGTGTGGCTCAGTGGTCTTCTGTTTCAGTGAGTGTCACCAGGCTAATTCTGCTCTTCCTTTCAGAGAGCCCTGCGCGCTATAGCAACAAGGAGCTGAAGGGGATGCTGGTGTGGTCACCCAACCACTGTGTATCAGACGCCAAACGTGAGTGGGGGTGGGCCCAGGTCAAGGGCAGGCTCAGGCTCGGGAGCAGGGTTTTAGCTCCTGTCCTCCTAAGGCCAACTCTTCCTTAGAAGTGTGTTCTTAAGCTGGGCGGTGGTGGCTCACTCCTTTAGTCCCAGCACTTGGGAGACAGAGGCAGGCGGATTTCTGAGTTCGAGGCCAGCCTGGTCTACAGAGTGAGTTCCAGGACAGCCAGGGCTACACAGAGAAACCCTGTCTCGAAAAAAAACCAAAAAAAAGAAGTGTGCTGTTAGTCCCACTTACATGGAAGTCTGGTTCCATTGCCATAGCCTAGGAGCTAGAGAACAGCCTGGGCAGTATAAAGAAGCGGGCTGTAGGCTGACGAGTGGTCTTTACTGTGGGGCTTCCTTGTGACCCTCCTCTTTCCCCTGCAGTTGACAAGTACATTGCAATGGCCAAGGAGAAGCATGGCTACAACATCGAGCAGGTGGGCTGGGGTGCTGAGGGATGGGAGTGGGACCCACCCGGCAGGCGGTGCAGTACTGCAGTGGCAGTGCCTGAGTTGTGTCTGTCCTGGGCCAGGCACTCGGCATGCTTCTGTGGCATAAACATGACGTGGAGAAATCCCTGGCTGATCTAGCCAACTTCACACCCTTCCCTGATGAGTGGACGGTCGAGGACAAGGTGCTGTTTGAACAGGCCTTTGGATTCCATGGCAAGTGCTTCCAGCGGATCCAGCAGATGGTAAGCATGTGCTCGTAGCCCTGTGAGTACTCCTCAGCCCTGGAGTCACAGCAGCTTCCCTGGGGCCAGCGTCTCAGGTGGACTCCTGTTTCTGGCCTTGCCTCCCCAGCTACCTGACAAGCTGATTCCCAGCCTGGTGAAGTATTACTACTCTTGGAAGAAGACCCGAAGTCGAACTAGTGTGATGGACAGGCAGGCCAGGCGGCTGGGTGGCCGCAAGGACAAAGAAGACAGGTGGGGGTGGGGGTTGCGGTAGGGGGCAGGGGGCTGACAGTGTCCTGGGTTGGGCCTTCCCTCATTTTCTGCTTGGCTCTGTGTCAGCAGTGATGAGCTAGAAGAGGGACGGGGAGCTGTGAGTGAGGGAGAACCGGATCCTGGAGACCCCAAGCGAGAGGTGAGGTCCCTAGCCGCTCTGCCCTGCCCACCCTCAGCTTGTCCTTGGACTCCACACGATATTATGTCCCTTCAGCTTCTGCCATCCCGACCTCTGAATGCACGGCCTGGTCCTGGGAAGAAGGAGGTCCAGGTATCTCAGTACCGCCACCACCCACTTCGAACTCGGAGACGTCCGCCCAAGGGCATGTACCTGAGTCCTGAAGGCCTCACTGCAGTATCAGGAAGCCCAGACCTTGCTAACCTCACACTCCGAGGTCTTGACTCACAGCTCATCTCTCTTAAGCGCCAGGTGGGGCCCAAGGAAAGGGAGCTATGCAGAGGGGGTATAAGGGAAATGGTGCCGAGCCGAGCCTGGCTCCGTCCACTGTCCAGGACTTAGGGATAATTTGACCTTCTTTTCTGCTTTGTGTGTGGGTGGGGCGTGGGGGGGCCACATGTGCCACAGAGCTCATGTGGTTCTCTCTTTACCTTTACATGAGTTCTGGGGATTAAATTCAAGTCTTCAGGCTTTTTGGCAAGCACTTTTATCTGCCTGTCTGGCCAGCTCCCTGACCTTTTCTTGGAGTGGGAACAGGGATTCATATATCCCAGGCTAGACTCAAATTTGTGCTGTAATAGAGGATAACCTTGAGTTCCTGACTTTTACTTCTACTCTCCAAGTGCTGGTATTCTGGGGACGGTGCATACTAGACAAATACTGCCAGCTACTCTTTAGCTCTTTAGAGGCATTAAACATAGAAGGCTATCCTTGGCCTTGGCTACATAGTGAACACCCCCACCCCACCCCCCAGACAGGATTTCTCTGTGTAGCCCGGGCTGTCCTGGAATTCAGACTCTGTAGACCAGGCTGGCCTTGAATTCAGAAATCCGCCTGCCTCTGCCTCCCAAGTGCCGGGATTAAAGGCGTGCGCCACCACTGCCTGGCTTACATAGTGAACTTGAGTTTATCTGTGGATGCATTGCTATGTGGGGATATATTTTCTCATTTTATTATTACATGCCATGGTGTAGAGGTCAGATATTTGTGGGAGTTGGCTTTCTCTTTCTACTAGGTAGCTGCTGGGCATCAAACTCAGGTCAGAATTGGTAGCAAGAAAGGGTGTGTCAGATGTATGTATGTATGTATGCATGTATGTATAATACGTGTATCAGCATGTGTGCCGTGGTGCCCATGTGGTTCTTTCTACCTTTATGTAAGTTGTTCTAGGGGGATCAAACTCAAGTCTTTGGACTTTGTGGCAAGCACTTTTACCTGCTCACCTGCTCCCTCTGCCTTCTGCAAGCCCCAAGCAAGATCTGGTCTCAAATAGAAAGCTGGGCACTGCGCAGGCACTTGTAATCCTAGTACTTGGGAGGCAGAGGCAGAGTTAGAAGTTCAAGGCCATTCTATAGCAAGTTTGAGGCCAGCGAGTCCTTCAAAAAAAAACAAACAAACAAACCCAAAAGGCAACCAAACAAACAAAAAACCTAAACCGCCACCATGGCTGAATCACCAGTCCTAAGGTTGTGAGGGAGGAGTGGGCAGGGGTGGTAGAATGGTGGACAGACTTGGGTGAGTTGGGTGGTGTTGGCCTTCATGGGATGCAGAGGTGCATTGCTCCTCTCTCCTTTTTTGGCCTTTGTAGGTTCAGAGCATGAAGCAGACCAATAGTAGCCTCCGCCAAGCACTGGAGGGCGGCATTGACCTCTCCGCCCCCTGAGTAAGGCTGTTCTGTTCACTTGGGTACAAAAGGGCTTTTCCCAGAGACAGGACAGGAATAGGGAGGGGAATCGCTAGGAAGCATACATTTTTTTTTTCCAAAACACCCTTTCCATTTATTACTTGGGTGCAGTGGGGTCAGATGGGTTGAGGGCCAACAGGAGCCATGGTATGTATGTGGGGGTCAGAGAATAACTTGGAGGAGTTAGTTCTGTCTGTGTCATGGATCCTGGGATCAAACTTATCAGGCTTTGTGCAGAAGCCTTTATCTGCTGAGACATTTTTCATGTGTATGAGTGTCTACATCCTTGTAAGTGCACCACATGTATACTTGCTGCCATGGAGGCAGAAGGGGCACCAGATACCCTAGGGTTTAGATGGTTGTGAAGCTGTTGGGTAACCACAGTGCTCTTACCTGCTGGTCTCTATCTCTTCCCTCCCTTTGTATATTTTTAGTTTAATGGTTATTTATATTCCTTGCTTTCCAGGCCAATACCAAATTCAACTCTCGCTGGACCACAGATGAGCAACTTCTGGCTGTACAAGGTGGGTCAGGCCATGGCGAGTACCAAGAACCCTAGAGACCTTTTACCTTTCTGGGAGCTGAAGGTGGAGGGAAAATAAAGGGTTCTGAGGGACATTTACAGTCTGCTGCTCTTTTTGACCTTTGCAGCTATTCGTAGATATGGCAAAGACTTTGGGGCTATTGCAGAGGTGATTGGGAACAAGACTCTGACCCAAGTGAAGACCTTCTTTGTGAGCTACCGTCGCCGCTTCAACCTGGAAGAGGTGCTGCAGGAATGGGAGGCTGAGCAGGATGGGGCCCCTGCAGCTCCAGTCCCCATGGAAGAGGCCAGGCGAGGGGCTCCTGTACCAGCCACAGCCCTAGAAGAAGATGATGAGGTGAGAGGCAGGGGTTAGTCTCCAGGGAGGAGAGGTGAGTCTCTAAGGATGTTGAGTGTGTGCAGGAGCAGTCTCCTCACCCTTTTCTCTCCCCTCAGGTCCAGATTACATCTGTCTCAACATCAGTACCCCGATCAGTACCCCCTGCACCGCCCCCACCTCCACCGCCCACCTCGCTTTCCCAGCCACCTCCACTGCTGAGGCCACCTCTGCCCACAGCCCCCACATTGCTCCGCCAGCCACCTCCCCTGCAGCAGGGCGCTTCCTGCAGCCCCGGCTGGCCCCCAACCAGCCCCCACCACCTCTCATCCGCCCTGCCCTGGCTGCCTCTCGCCACAGTGCCCGCCCTGGTCCTCAGCCTCCACCTACCCTGGTTGGAGCCCCTTTGGAGCCCCCTGCACCCTCACTTTGAGCTCTGAATCCTCTACTGCCCAGAGGCCCAGAGGCTCCTGAACTCCTTGGCTGAATATCTCTGGCAGCACTAAGGACGGAAGGGACTAGGGCTCTTGCCAGGTCTTTCAAATATCCAGAGCTGCCAGTTGGCACAGCTTGGACCTGTGGGTTCTGCATGTGTTCCTGGCAGCTGAGCTTGTAAACCCCTAGCCAGGGGCTTGATCTCAGGGCCTGCAGGGACTCTTGCTTCCTGGCTGTGACTGGAATGGCTCCCCTTGCCTGCCTGCCTGGGGCTTGGCCTTTGGGCCTACCCTTTGTGTGGGGGTAGTGACTTTAGCCTGGGGGATGGGGGAGAAGACAGTTGGTATGTTAGCTGGCCTCTCTCACCTTTCCTTCCTTTTAGCAATAAGTCAGGTGCAGTGGAAGGGGATTGGGGTGGGGATGGCAGAAGTCTGGTGGGAAGAATGTTGGGAAGCTGTGAAGAGGCCCACTTTGTCCACCCCCAAAAGCTTGGAGAAAGAAGGGTTGGGGACTTACACAGACATGGGTTTATTTTTCAACATTTTTTAAAAAGAAATAAATGCAACCTTAAATGTATGAGTCTTTCATGTGTGCTGTGGGTGGGAGGCAACTGGCCACCCAGCATTGGCCTTCACCAGGACCTAGACAGTAACCAATTCTCTTCTGCCAGGCAGGAAGGCAGGCAGACTAGGCCACATCTTGTCCAGGGGTTGGGGGTGGGGATGGGTCCCCGCCCAGCGGGGGAGAAGGAACAGGAGGCAACAGCTCAGATTCCAAACATTCTCTTTATTACGTGTTTGATCCAGAGGAGAAACTAAGTGCAGGGTGGGGAAGAGGGGGCTAGGCAGGGAGGGGCCGCCTTGCCTGGGTGTCCTGGCCCCCACCCCTTATCTTGGGAGCCAAGCCATGCCCTCCTGGCCCCCTTGGAGCACCCGGGCTGTTCCATAGGGCAAGAGGGAAGAGGAGGAGCCCTTGGTCTGAGCCATAGCCAGTGGAGCACGGGGGCTGGAAGGTTGAGGTTGGCAAGGTTTAATTCCTGGAACCCAAGACTCAACATGTTGCTGAGCATGGCCTGGGAGCCAGGGTGATGGACAGGGAAGGGAGTGACAGGACAACAATTGGGGCCAAGAGTGGAGTCGTCATGAATCAAAAAAAAAAAAAAAAAAAAAACAAAAAAAAAAAAAAAAAACAACCCCAAAAATATAATAAAAAAAAAATAACCCATCACAAAAAAAAAATGTACAACTCAGGTGAGAGCAGGGGCAGCCTCTGTAGGACTCCCCCCAATTTCTCAAGGACTGAAACAGCAGAGAAATAAATTAAGGGATGCAGTGGCCACCACCAGCCAAGCGCCTACAGTCACCCATTCACACACTGGCCTCGGAGGTTAGCAAGCAGGAGTTACTATGCCCCACCCTGTGGAGGACAAGAGGCTCCTGGCCCTGCCGCCCAATCCAGCCTTCCGCCAGGCAGCCATGGAGGCCCTGGACAGTCTCCTGAGAGGAGGGGCGGCAATGCCAGGAAGAAAAGGCAAGGCTGAGAGATGAGAACGGTGCCCAGATTAATGCCAAGGAAGGGGAAGCAGTAGGGGGATGGTGAGGGGGCTGTGCTTTCAGACAAAGACGCCCAGAACGGAGAAGCTTGTGTCCTTGTTCCCAAGCGGCCCCCTGGGGGCTGAGAGCCCATGGGCCCATTTCCCTTCCCCTCTACCAGTACTGGGGTCAGCCCCGCCTTCCACCTGGAGAGGTGGAGAAGATGGCACAGACTTCTGAGAAGGGGAACGAACATCCCCACAGCAGCTCATGGAAAGAAATGCCCAGCTCTGGGGAAGGAGGGCAGAGGATATGGTATGGAGGGAGCCAGGGTCCCACCGCCCACCCTCTCCAGGGCTGTGCAGTACCCCCACTGGGCCCCAGTGTAAAGGCCTGTAGCCCAAGGGCCTGGGGGCAGGGGAAGGCCACCTCTGGTGGGGCGCTTGGAGGGGAAAGAAGTGGGGAGAGGGGAGAAGCCCAAAGTGGGCCTGGCGGAGGGCCTGCCAGGGAACTCCACCACTCTTGCCTGAGAGTGTTCCAGCCCTGAGCCACCCTCCCAGGAACCCCACAGATCCAGTCTTGACTGTCCCAATGGGGCAGGGAGGAAAGGTGGCCGCTGGGATTTTTTTTTTCTTTTTTTTTTCTTTTTGGTAATAAAAATTTTCTTGGTTTAGGCGAAATACTCTGTGCAACCGCAGTACCGAGGGGGAGCCCTGCCCCCCACCCCTCCCCTTCCTCTGCCTCCTGTAGGGGAGAGGGGAAGGGAGGACTTCTGGGCAGGGTGAATGTGGGAGGGGGAGAACCACTTCCCATCCCCCACAGACATGGAAGAAAAAAAACCGAGAAGGGCCTGGAAGGGGACAAGTGCCAGCAGGGGGAACACACCAATTCATCCTGCAGTTCCTCCGGGGGATGCAGGTTGGCCCAAGCAGCCAAGTCCACTGGTGGGCCTCTGCTGCCCCTCCTGACAGCCTGTTAAAGCTTCAGCTCATTGGCTATTTTGGAGGCAATGTTTTTGAAGGCCATGGAAGTGCCCGATATCCGCTTAAACCGAACACCGTTGAGAGACAGCCGGGGCAGTTTGCACACCTCCATCTCCCACTGCACAAAGTTCTCGTGGCCTGGTGTGCCGTGCACGCACAGCAGCATGTACCGCTCGTGCAGCTCGCTTTGGCAGCTGTTGGCGTCCAGCACCTTGCGGATCTCCCGCATCATCTCATTGGGCTCCATAGAGCTCGTGGTCTTCATGCTCCATGTGAAGCGCAGGGAACGAGGCTTGGCCTCCCGAAATTCTTCCTTTTCCTTGTCAGTGCCTCCACCGCCTACCACGTGAGGTCTGTGGAGAGGGTCAAGGGAGGCGTAAGATGGGGGCTGAGACATCCTACCCATAGGGGAACCACCCTGGCAGACAGACCCTGAGGCCAGAGAGGAAAGCAGGCAAAAGTGCAGCAGCAGCTGGAAGAGGGAGCAGTTAGTCCCTTGTCCTGGAGTGGCACTTGGGCCATGGGATGGCCTCTGGCTCTCGTCTCTCAGGATGGAGGGGTGGGTGACAGTTTCATGCTGTTACTGGTTCTTTTCTTTAGGGGATCAGGCAGGAAACAAGTGCAGTGAGCAGCACGGAGCAGACTGTCCTCCATGAGGATGAGGAGGCTGAGCAGCAAGGCCAGCAGGGGTGGGAACCTGGAGTGCCCCCTACCTGTCAGGGCTCTGGTTCCATAATGCACCAGGACCCAAGCAGGGTCCAGAACTACTGCAGGTAGATGTGGGAAAGGGAGCCCCCAAGAAGGAGGCAGGGCAGAATTGCCAGAGAAAGCCAATGGCAAGAGGAAGAGAGGAGCAGGAGGCTGTGGCAAGCCCGGTGGCCTGGGCAGGACCAGTAGTGCTGGCTCCAGCCCTCTCACCTGAGCGTCTCCACTCGGTCTTTGCTTTCAGGTTCATTCAGGTTCCTCAAAAAACAGAGCGAGGGAGAGTTTAGTCTGGGATCTCTCGCTCCTTCCACCCTGTAGACCCAGGTGAGGTTGGGTCTGGGGACATGCCACCAGTGGGTGGGCAGGACCCAAGCCCAAATGCTACTTGCCAGTCACCTGCAGGCCAACACTGCAGTGCCTCACACTGGCAGCCTGACTGCCCCTTTCTGACAAGGAACCCCACCAGGGGGCTGTCCCTCCCCACATTCCCAGAGATCTGTACTGGTGGAAGGAGCCCAGCTCTGGGGGAGGTGGGTGTGGCTGTGCAGGCACATGTCCCCAGCACACAGCCCAACCAGCAGCTCCCCTTCCAGGCTCAAGCTTGCTATTGGAATGAGGCTGGGAACAGATCTCCGTGCCGGTGACTGAGGTGTGAGAATGTGAAGATGGAGGTAAAGGCCGTACTGTCTGTCTCAGAAGACAGAAAGCCTCTTAAGAGCTTACTGTGTCAAAACTGTGTTATCAGGCAGACACCTGGGCCTGCTGCCTGTGGCCCAGTGGCAAGGCCACTGTGCTACTGACTCCCCTACTGCTGGCTGCCAGGCTGACTGCTCACACAGAGCAAGGGCTGGGCAGGGGTCTAGGGAGGTGAGAAAGAGGTCTGGCCCTGCTGAGCGGCTTCTCCAGCTCCTGCCAGGAAGATGAGTGCCCAGAGCTGGAGTACTGGGGGCTGCAGGGGAGAGGAGGGATGAGAAGAAGGAGAGAGCAGCAGCAGCACATGTAAAAGGAGCAGGAAGACACAAGACACAATGCCAATGAGCACACTGTGAGCAGGGCCCGGGTGTGCAAAGGAAGGGCTCCAGCTGCTCTCTCCAGGCCCCTGTGGGGCAGCTCCCTGCCAGCCATGCAGCGAGCTGGGGTGGGGTAGGTAGGAAGGGATATCTCAAGATCACATCTGGCCCATTTCTCCCTCGGCTGGGGAGCCAATGCACCTGCCAGGCAAATCCAGAGTTCCCAATCTGGCCCTCAGTCTGCAGCTTAGTACCTGGCGTACCTAGGCCTGCAGAGGACATGGCCAGGCTGAACAAGCCAGGCTCTGTCCCAGGAAGGGAGATGCAGGAGCAGGGTGTGGGCCTCCTGCTGTTCCACCAGGGCCTGGCGGCAGAATGACCCCTGCCTGAGAATATCCAGCTCTTGGCTCTTTGGCAGGCTCAGGCGACATCTGGAGGAAACAGCCCAGAGGAGAGCAGCGTGAGCGCCCAGATGCTGTGCCAGGGTAGGCTGGGTCAGTTCTGCAGCATCCACCAGAAGGGGGTGCTATACTACATCTATGAGGCAAAGGCTTTGGGGGCCTGGAGGAGTCAGACTAGCCAAGGGACCCTAAGGTCCCTGTAGTACCTCCAAAGTCCTGCCATGCCACAGTCCATGGGAGACAGGTCACAACAGCCCTGAGGTTCAGCAAGCCCAGGACACCCCCAAATGAAACACCATTCCAGATGCGCCTCAACCCCATGGAGCTTACTTGTAGCGCATGCACACAACAAGGGGAAGGGCCAGAAAGGGAGCCCAATGTGACCCAAACCTGGGTAGGTACAATGAGACAATCTTAAAGGGACAGTCCCTGAGGTCTCTTCTCTTCTGAGGACAAGCACCTACAGACCAAGGGAGGCCCCTCACTTTCAAAGCCATTTGCTCTGAGGGACCTAAAATGTCCTCTCAGGGGAACAGGTATTCTAAATTCTGCCAGTGTGAAGGGGGCAGGGGTAGAAAGATCAGCTTAGGGCTGTGGCCCCATCAGAGAAGTCGTCATCCCTTTAAGATAGCAGACATAGGTCCACATATACAAGGTCAGCAGAAAGACAGGAAGCATCAGCCAATGGGGGAGTTAGTGATGGAGGCAGGACACAGACAGACAGACAGACACACAGAGCGGGCTCAACGCCTACCTTCTGGCAAACCTGAAAGACAGATTTCTAAAAAAAACAAACAAAAAAGACAAAATAAAAAAGGAAATAAAACAAAAAACCAAAAACCAAAAACAAACAAAAAACCCAACCCCAATCAAACAAACAGAAAACAAAACAAAACAAAAGAAACCAACAAGACGTATGTGGACAGCAGGTGGGAGTGGGCTTTCCAGGTTCTAGGGTCTCCCCAGTTTTAGAAGAGCCGCTCAGCGAGACTAGAGTCCTGACTTCAGGTCTGTTCGCCCTGCAGCCTCACCCGCGTCTGGCGGCTTGGATGTGTAAAGGGGCGAGCAGCGGGCAGTGGGGTGAGTAGGTCTGCTCTCAAAGGCCCCACCTGGCGCTCAGCAGTGTAGACTGCAGGGTACAAAGGGGGACAGAGCACCCCAGGAGATCCCATGGCTGATCCCAAGCCGCACCTCTAGGATGAGGGCTCAGGTATGAGAAGCTCATGAAGAGATTCCCCACCTGGGTCTAGGCCAGGAAAGCACTGGAACCCAGAAGCTGCAGGAGGCCACTGCAGCCCTCAGCAGCCAGTTCATTTGTGGGCTTTGCCCTGGGAAGCCCTGGGGCAGAAGAACATAGTTAGAGCCAGACATTATCTACCTGTGGGAGGGCAAACAGGGGAAGGAGGTCAAAGGGGGCAAGAATAGACTAGGAAAATCTTGTCAACCCAGCCTGGCTCATGCCTCATGACTTTGCAGCTGCGTCACCAAATATAAGTTTCCATGGGAACCCAGGAGAGAAGAGGGGGCTTTTATTTTAGCATCTGAGTTCACACTCCCCTAGAGAGGAGGCGGCATCGCCCATCTGCTTGGGGCCATCGAATGAGGGGTGCCTGAGAAGAGCTGGGGAGAGGCCTAGGAGGATGAGTCTAGGTGCCTGAGATGTTGACAACAACCCTATTTTTCAGTCCTGCTGAGGTCCCAATCCCAGCTCTGTTATCCCCACCCCAACCACCATGCAAGTGGGAAGGTCTGCTCCCAGCCCCTCTCACCTGCGGACGAACTTGGAGGTGAACTTGCTGAAGATGCTGCCAGAGGCCCCCCGCCGGCCCTGGCTATGGCCAGAGGGAGAGGCTGGGGTCACACCGTAGGGCAGATTCTGCTGGTCCCGCACCTGTCGGAGCTGCCCAGCGTGGAAGGTGCTTCGACTGGACACACCCCGTGGGAAATTAGTTCGGTCTGGGGCTCACTACTGCTGCTGATGTTGTGGGCGGAGGGGGAGGCGACAGGGACACGTTGCGGGGCTGTGCTATGGGAGAGAGGTAGGGGCAAACGCATATGTAAGGAACAGAGAGCCACCAGTGCTGACCACATGGAGTCCCTGGGATGGGGATGGGGAATGCTAGGGCAGGAAGCAGTCATCACAGAGGACACAAACAGAAGGGACTGATTATTGAGGACAGCAGTGAGATGGTCCAGGGAGGGAGGGAGGGGCAACAGAAGGACCCATGTATGCAAGCAGTACAGGCTGATAGAGTTGGCCCTGGACCTACAAGGGGCACAATGAGAACCCTCGAGTCTGTCCCTAAGGAAAGCTAAGGAGATTCAAAACAAAAAGCCTTCCATCTGGAGCTTCGGCACAGCTTCCTGCACCCCTGCTGAGGACTGAGGAAAAGGCCTTCCTATCATATCATCCGTGTCCTAGTTCGTGGGTGTAGGAACTGAGTTATATTCTTGTAGCCAAGATGACAAAAATGAGGCAGGCCCCCCAGGTGAGAAGAAACTGCAGGGCAGGGATGGGACAGGCCAGGGGACAAGTGCATCAGCCACCCCAGCACACTTGCCTGGGCCGAGGCACCTCACAGTTACTCTCCGTGGGGGGCAACCCAGAGGCCTTGTTGGGGTGTACGGAGGCAGACATGGATTTCTGGTGCTGGCGGGGCCGGGCCGCAGAGACTGCGGCAGAAGCAGAAGCCGTGGAGGCCCGGGACCCTGGCATGGTTAGGCTAGGAGACAAAAGCAGCGAAGAGGCCCGGATTACGGTGAGATAAAGAGCCTGGGTTAGGAAGCAAGGGTAGGGCCAGAGTCAGAGAGCTGTCGCCTCAGCGGATGCAGGTCGGGCCCAGAGAGCAGCTCCAGGCCAGTGAGAGAGAGCTAAGGAAAAGCCATTGTAAGTAGAGGGCTTGGGGAGTAAGCAGCCAGGTAGGCCAGAGCCTGGGAAGAGAAAATCCAAAATGAGGAAAGCTGATAGGAGGCCACTGTATCCAGGCCACACTGGTCTCCTAGGAAATGTGAGAACAAGGATTCTTCCCTCTGTACAAAGGACAGGATGTTACTAAGGAGAAACTTTCATTAAGCTCAAAAGAGGTGGAGCCAGGGTTGTAACATACCAAGCAAGGTGGCAACTCTGCTTCTGAGGCCACAGCAAAGCCCTCATCGGGGAGCCCCTCAGATGGGTGCTCTGGGCTCTGTCCTGAGCTGGGGCCCCAAGCAGAAAGCCATGTATCTAGACGGATGAGCAACTGTGAACTCGGCCGCGATCAAGACCCAGGCAGTGTAATGAGCTGCTCACTGGTACCCTATGCTTGGCAAACGTCAGGGATCAGAGGACAGGAGGATGGCATGGAGCAGGGAGGGAAGGTGGATGGCTAGACTGAACAGAGCCAGGACAGGACTCCAGGGACATTGCTCTGGAGAGGCAGAAGATGATGCTACTGACAGGTGTCACTGCCCACTGTGAGGTGTGACCCCCCAAGAGCATGGGAGGCAGTCCAGGGACTCACCTGTCTTTACCATTCTGGATGGAGGCCTGGCCAAGGCTGGCCCTGTCCAAAAGTGGGGAGTTCCTGCTTCGGTTTGTGCTGGTGGAGAGGACGCTGTTCTGTGGGAAATGGAGGGCACGTACTGTCTCAGAGGAGCCAGTGCTGTCCAGTCAGACTCTTCCCCAGGACCAATGGGATGCCCTTGTCCCAAGTTGCTCTGTAGCCCGCATTACTGTAGGTAAGCTCAGGTACAGCCAAGGGCCAGGCCTCAGCAAGAACGATCAGTGGACAGGAGGGAGGCTCATGGCTTACTGTGGAGGGGGCAGGAGTGGTCTTCTTCCTGTCCATGCCAGGCAGAGGGCTGGCAGGCACTTTGGCGGTGCTGCAGGCTTTCCGCCTGTCTCTTCCTCAGGCCGCTTGTTTTCTGCGTTGTTACTCTGAGTCTTCTTTGAGTAGGAATTCGAAGTGGGAATGGCAGGGACGGCTATGGGGCAATGTAAAATGGGTAAGACTAGGAGCATCCTGTAGACCCACTGTGTGCTTGGCATTTCCTTGCATCACAGCCCCATTTCATATGTAAATGGAGGGAAGTTATTAACCTGTCCATGGCCATGCTATTATGAAGGAGTTAACCCAGAAATGAAATGTAGTTATCACCCAAAGAGCCTGTAAGGGTTCAGGAGAAAGGTGTTCCTGACCTGTGATTCCCAAGAGCACATACCCTGGTCACTGGAGCGTCGTTGCTTGGGGTTGGCAGAGACGCTGCGCTGAACTTTGTGGGATGGAGATGGGGCACTGCTGTTAGTTAGATCAGCTGAAGGCCGGGGCTTCAAAGTGATGGTATCACCTTCCAGCTGCAAGAACAGAAAACATGGCTTCAAAGGAGAGTGTGAGATCTGAGCTGAGGAGACACCTCCAGATGGACATGCTTGCATGCCTCACCCTGCCCTTAAATATAAGCTCACATTAAACTTCATTTTACAAGACTAATATAGACAGATGTCCCTGATCACACATGCTCTGACATAGACAGAAACAAATACACCAAAGATATGCCACCCCAGGAAGTTCATTATATTCTCAGAGAGGACTAACTCATGCCTTCCTACCCAAAGATGCATATATACCAATAAGAACACACACTCAGACTAAGACTCATCCCCTCCCACAGAGAAACCAGGGCTCATACCAGGTGCCATGGAGATATCTCTAAAACTGGTTAAAAGGGGAACTAAAAGGGACCCTCCCATTGCCAGGTTAGGAGGCTGAGTGTAAATAGGCACTTAGAACCCAAATTGATAAAAGAACAATCATAAAGCTACCAGACCCACAGCCAAGACAGACCAGCGGCACCAAGAAATATATTTAAATACAAGTCCCAAAAAGAAGGCAATACACTAGGGAAGCTTCCTGTAAATCAGATGGGTATAGATACACACAGAAACCCAGAGATGGACAGTTCCAGACAAACAAACAGACAAAGGGTATTGGGCCCAACATAGAGCGCCAGCCAGACCACCTTGGCCCTTTCTGATCAATACAATGAGCTCAACTCACCCTTCAGAGCTCAAGCCCAACCTTCCTCACGATTCCTGCTCATTCACTGAGGGCCTTTTCCACCATGGCTGAGGCCTCATGTTAATTAATCAGAGGGTTTATGTATTTATGACATGGGCTTCTGTCCTCACCAGGGGCTAAAGGCCAGGTGCCACTCACAGCATAGATGGTGGCAGGTCAGGGCATAAGAAAGGGAAGCACGCACCTCAGAGCTCTTGTAGCCAAGGAGCAGATAGGTAGCCATCACTTCGTTGTACCTCTGGCCTACCAGCGAGTCCTGGATCTCTTCCCGTGTGTAACCCATTGACACCATCAACTCTGGTGGTTGGGGGAGGGGAGGACAGTTAAGGCTGGTCTCCATGTGTGGGCAGGCTCTAGCTCCCAGCTGGCACAGCCTCACCTGTCCGCCGGGGGTCCTTGTAGTCAGGGAGTGGCTCCACGTAAGGCTTCAGCTCATCGTCCTCATGCCCCACGTTCATCCACCGGTCTTTCATAATTTGCTAGGAAACAGAGGGAAGGGCAAAGTGCAGAGGTGGAGGAAACTCAGCCTGGGGGTCTCCATGGGAACCTCAGGATTTTTTGGCAGCTGGATTCTAGGCTGCTTACCTCTAAAGTGCCTCTCTTACTAGGATTAAGTATGAGAAATTTCTTAAGCAGATTTTCACAGTCCGTGGACATGTAGAATGGAATACGGTATTTCCCCCTCAGTACCCGTTCCCGTAGCTCCTGTGGTTAGAAAACTTAAGTTAAACCCAGGCCAGGGGAATAAGTCTTACAACCAAGATCCAGCTAAGCAGACACTGGAAAACAGAACTCAAATCATGATGCAACAAAGCCTTATGCACCATGGACCCTCTTAAAGTGCTTTGGAGGAGTGGACACACACTATCTTTAAAGACAAGATTGAGACTCTTAATTCCTATGTGTGAAACACTGTTTTCTAAAGAAAAATTACACGTATTCATTTTGTGGAAGGGATGTGTGCGTGCCACGGTGTGAGCGGGGTCAAAGGACAACCTGCAGGAGGTTGGGTGTCTCCCTCTGCTGTGTGGGTCCTAGGCATCCAGTTTTATCCACTAAACCACCTTGTCAGCCTCCTTTTGTTTGTTTTTGAGATATCTCATTCTCCAGCCTAGGCTGGCATGAAACTCTGAATCTTCCTGTCCTGGCCTTCCCATTGCTGGGGTTATAGGATGGGCCACCATACCCAGCATGAAGATTGTTTAACTGCATTTTTCTTGGGGGGCCTTTCTCTGAAGTTCTGGCTTGAGGAAAAAAGTGGACAAGTGAAGTTAAGAGGGCGGAGATAGGACCAGAGACTGAAAGGAGATGAAAAATAAAATGATCGAAGCCTGCAATTCACTCCACCTTGAGGTTCTGTCCATCAAAAGGCAGGGATCCGCTGACCAGTGTATAGAGGATAACTCCCAGGCTCCAGACATCCACCTCAGGACCATCATACTTTTTGCCCTGGAAGAGTTCTGGGGCAGCATAAGGAGGACTGCCACAGAAAGTATCCAGCTTGTTCCCAAAGGTGAATTCATTGCTGAAGCCAAAGTCTGCAATCTTGATGTTCATGTCAGCATCCAGGAGCAGGTTTTCTGCCTGGGAGGGAAGATGGTAAGCATCAGAGCCTCAAGCAGAGAACCCTAAGAATGTGGCGCAGGAAGGACGGAGAGGAATACGAGAGCCACTACAAAGTCATCTCCAGGTTCAAGCTTTCTCCACCTCCAGGGCAGGGCAGACAGGCTGGACAGGAGGAAGGCACAAAGCTGGGCTCTGTGGGCCTGGGGATCCTGGGAGCTGCAGAAGCTTCAGAGTGGGCCTATGTTCCATGGTCATGCCTGCAAGTCCTTTAGCAATGAGCTGACTCACAGGCAGTGCAAGTATGAGTACCTTGCTAACAGAGACAGCATGCATACGTGTCTAGAGAACAGCTGTGATATTAGAGTCTCACACTCTTTCCTAGGTCAGCCACCAGGCTGCCAAAAGGACCAGGAAAGCCTGGAGTATTCCTGTCACAACTGACATCTGACAATGGTAAAGCATCTATGCTTCCTAGGGCTACAGTGGGAGTCATTCCTAAACACTTCCAGGTCATCTTAAATAAGTAAGTAAATAAATAATAAACATCAATGTTTGGAATTTCTGGACCACCCAGACCCACAGGAAGACACAGAAACTATGAACACACCTCACCTTTAGATCTCTATGAACAATAAACTTCTGGTGACAGTACTGCACAGCAGACACTATCTAAAAGGAAGGAAGAAGGGTTAGCCTGGAGTCTGAAAGTAAAACCCAGGGGCTGGCAGAACTGTTGCTGATGACTTGTTTTGAAGTTACCATGTAAACAAGCAGAGGATGCAGTACTCTCTTCTAAGGCCACCTGCTCAGGCAGCCCCTCTCCTTGCCAGACCCCAAAAGGGCAAGCGAGGCCTACGGAGTAGAGACATACTCACCTGGCGGAATTTGGCTCGAGCTTCTTTTTCTTTCATCCTGCCATGGGCTACTAGGTAATCAAACACCTCTCCTGCAAGAGATGAGATGGTGGAGTGCAGTGAGTGGGGTGGGTGGGGGCAGGGAGTGGGCAGGAACAGGGAGGGGAGAGACAGAGGGTAGGAAACAAGAGCAAGTGGTGGTGTCAGACCTACCGCCACTGGCATACTCCATGACAAGGTAGAGTGTCTTCTCAGTCTCGATCACTTCAAATAACTTAACTGCAAGAGAAGGGCTGTGTTGGGGCTCAGGAGGCACATGTTACACAGTCCGTCCATACTTGCTCAGGACCTCTTGAACCACCCAAATTCCTTAGGCCAGCCCACAGTGCCAAGATGCAGCTCAACTGTGAGCCAAGCCTTCCGAAGCAGTCTGGCACCCTCAGGACAGAATCCACAAGGCAATGTGCTAATCCACTTTGTGGATATGGGCATGTGAGGCATTGATGAGGGGGAAGAAGAAAGGGATGGCAATGCTTCTCACCTATGTTGGGATGATTCAAAACCTTCATTATTCTTACTTCTCGGAACAGCTGGAAGAGAAGACACATGGGTTCATTTCATGCCTGCCTATAGACTTTAGGTCCCTTCAAAGTCCCAATGAGGTTTCTCTTTTATTCTCTGTCTCCCCCCTTTTAAAACAGATCTCCCTCTCAAAGAAACCAAGCTGAAACCCATGGAGAGAGGGAAGGAGAGCAGAGAGGAATGGAGGAGGAGCAGAGCTAGCTCACTCACTAACTTACTGCTCAGACCTTGCCCTCTTCCACATCATCCAAATCTAGTCTCAAAACAGCAGTCAGTGCCTCTGACGGAGAGGAGAGCAGGAGCCTGAGTCTGTGAGTACTCAGCCTGAGCTCCTCTGCCAGCTCAGAGTCCAAACCCCTGAACTGGCCTGGTGACCAGAGGTGCTCCAAAGGGATACTGTGTCATCTTTTGACATCAGGATGTCAGAGGGCCTGCACTGGGGATAGGCCTTTCTTTCCTGAGTCTCTGAGGTAGTAACAGAAGAAACCACCCACGCCTATATATAGCTGATGCCAATTTTAATCAAAACCACCTCCACACACTCACGCTCTCTTTGTAAAACAAAATCAGGGGCTCCAAACCATACATTTCCATACTGAAAGATGACAGAAATGAACTTCTCTTGCAGGCAACAGAGAACTAAAGGAGGGGTTTTGCAACTTCCCAGGCTTCATCACTTACACAAGGAACAGAACTGGTTGGCTTGTTTGTGGAGACGTACGGTTTGTCTGGGGCCCTAATTCAGGATGCAGTTTATAGAAGGGAGTAAAAATGGCTTCCCCCCTTTAATGGTGTCCCAGAGCTTTGGTGGATCCGATCTCCCTCTTCATCAGAACCCAGGCTTTTCTTGTTCCTCTTTCACCCAACAGTATGTTGGTGAAACAAGCAAAGGCTGCTGGCCACCATCTCAGAGTGACCAATGGGGACAGACCTAAGATGGTACCCAGAACCAATCACTTTCCCATTCTAGCCTAGAGCTTTATAGTCTTGTCTAGAACTCTGAACAGCCAATGTCTTCAAGAACTCCAATGTTAAGTAAGGAACACGGCTAAGAAGAAATGTAAGCAGAGTTGACAGAATGGTCTTGCTAACAAAGCATGTAAAAAATGGTTTTTAAAATGGCTATATTTCTACATCTGGGGTGAGTTCAAGGGTAGCCTGGGCATATAACGTTTCAAAAAAGAAAAAAAACAAACCAAACCCTCATTTGTCTGGCACTGGTACCTTCCAATCAATCAGGAAGATGTGGGAATAAAAAAGAGGTAGGGAATGAGGTGGCTTGGTTGTCAATGTAAATGAACAAAGTAAGCAACAATGAACAGTAAGCCACAATGCTCCAAGGCCTAAGGCGCACTGTACACTAGCTCCGCCTCTGCAGAGTTGGAGCCACTGCGCAGGGACACACACCCTCCCTTCCTTCATAAGCTCTAATGATGACCTGGCGACGACCAGATGCTTCTGTTGCAACACAAACCCTTCAGGGCTAACAAAATTTGTGAACACCTTGATTCTAGCTGTTAACATGCCAAGGAAGTCACTCTATCCATTCTAATTCTGGGAGCAACACCCTCCATAACAAGCTCTGGCCCCACATCCTCCTCCTATCACTGTGGCTGTTTACATGGTTATGTCCCTCTAATTCAGCCACTGTAGTATGTTCATGGAAAAACTTGCTTGGCCCTAAGAACCAAGTCTTAGAAAAAGTGAGCAGGGGTCGATACAGGAGAAAGGCCAAAGGAAATCTGATTAACCTGGGTAGGAACCCCTCTTCTCTCCCCCACTGCTACCCCCTCTGGTCTCCTAAATGCCTTCAGCCCAGGAGGATGAGGGGACAGTGCTTTCAGTTCTGTCAAGTCACTTGCAAGTAGTTCCCCTTCTGCATTCAAAGTCGCCCCTTCTCTTTGGCATAGAGGCTATGTCTCTATTTGGGGTTCTCCTACAGCCCAAGGAAGACCTCAGTTAACAAGGGAAAAAATTCAACTTCATCTAGCAAAAGCTGCTTACTCACAAAGTGAGTACTCAGCAAGAGCCCAGAGATCAGGGGTAACATGGAGTGCCTTTAATCTGCACTTCGTCACACTCAGACTTACAACTCAAGTCTTCCACATCTCCTCTCTGAAATGGAGCCAGCAAAGATCCAGGGGTTGGCTCTGCTTTCCTCATCCCTGAACGTCTAGGGCCACTCCACTGGATCACTTAAGTGTCTGGGTCTGTATGTACCTCTAGCAATGCTATAGACATGTGTTTCTGCAGAGACCTGGACACAGGCCAGGAGATAACATGATCAGGAAGTAGGTCAGACCGGCCAAGTGGCTGGAAGACTTCAAAAGAGCCCATGCTTGTGGCCAGGAGGCATGCTGGATGGAATTGCCACAGGAAACCCAACCAGAACCATAGGGAAAGGGCAAAAGGTTTTGTTTTTTTTTTGGGGGTGTTTGTTTTTCAAGATAGGGTTTCTTTGTGTAGCATTGGCTGTCCTAGAAGTTCCTCTGTAGACCAGGCTAGCCTCGAACTCTAAGATACTCGTCTCTTGAACCACCAGTACCTGGCTTGAAGGGACAAAAGTTTTAAGGAAGTAGTATTGTGGGGCCAGCAGATCACTGATAAAAGGAAGTTTTAGAAAGGGATGGGAGGTCCTGGGAACTTACTTTCTGTAGGCTGGAGGAGTTCAGCTGAGTCTTGTCAATGATCTTCACAGCTACCTGAACATAAAACAAAAAGCCTAAGGTCACACTCCTGACCAGACTAAATCAGGACTTGATGGTACTTTCTCCATCAGATTTTCTACTACTTTTCATGCTTGGTTCCTAGCATACCTATAGGATCTCACTTCTGAAGATAAACAAGAGTCTCAGCACTGCCTGTTGGGGAGTGTCAACAGGACAGGAGCTGCTACCATGGCCCCAACCCCAGTGCTCACCTCTTTCCCCGTCAGGATGTGCCGGGCCAACTTCACCTTGGCAAAGTTGCCCTTGCCAATGGTCTTAAGGAGCCGGTAGTTGCCAATATGGGGCTGCTCGTCAGCAGAGGTGGCTGAGTTGCGGCCCCGCAGCATGTTGGACTTACTGCCGGGCTTGGAATCAAGGTGTCCCAAGGTGGGCTGCAGGGTGGAAACAGACACACCTTTATGGGCTGCCCTCCAGTTCTGTCTACCACTACCCTCAGTTCTGAAAAAACTGCAAGAGGCTGGGTGCAGGGGCAGCCTCCAGAGTAGACCAACAGGGATACAAGAGATCATAAGGCAGGGGAAGAGGACAGCGAAGGCCATCACAGCCAGTCTTCACTGCAAAGGCACACAGTATAAGGTTCAGGGCTAAGATCCTCTACACACCAGAGCTTAGGACTAGAGCTATACCTCATCAGTACCGCCAACCACCATTAGCCCCCATTAGTAACCTAGTGGAGTCTCTGCCCTTATCATAGCTGGGAGACCTTGTCTCTGACAGCCCGGCTGCTCACACTCCAAGAATGCTGGCTCTCAGCTGCAGCGGCACATGATCTAACCACTTCAAAGTCCTCATCATCCAGGTCTTAGCATCAACCTCTTTTTTGTTTGTTTGTTTGTTTTTTGTTTTTTTTGAGACAGGGTTTCTCTGTGTAGCCCTGGCTGTCCTAGAACTCACTCTGTAGACCAGGCTGGCCTCGAACTCAGAAATCCACCTGTCTCTGCCTCCCAAGTGCTGGGATTAAAGGCGTGCGCCACCACCGCCCAGCAGCATCAACCTCTTCTATTCATTTTTTACATTTGTTTATTGATGTGTCCAATGATATTGGAAGCCCAGGAAGACAGCCTATCATATTCTTTATTAACTGACACATCACATCGCACACTTGACAGTACTCAGCGAATCACTGTCCAACAAATGAATTCAACAACTGGTCTGTGTAGTGCAGCAGCCTGCCCCACTCTGCTCTCCTGTATTCAATGGTGCAAATGAGCTGAGAGGCAGTAGTTACATACAAAGCGCATAGTTCTAATGAAAATAGGTATGAAGACTTTCCTGTGCATCCATGGTCACAGAATTGAGAATGGTCATAATTCTCAATGCTAGAGGGGAAACTAATCAAATGCCTATCAACTGATAAATGTGGCCTAACACCACAGTAGAATAGAGTTGATCATATAAAAGGAAGCACCGATACACACTGCTCCACCAAAGAATCCTAAAGAGACAGAGAAGCTGGCCACAAAGGACCATCTTATCTGACTCTATCTTTGACTGTCAAGAACATACAAATCTAGAGAGGCAGATGCAGAATCATAGTTACCTAGATGGTGGCAGGAATTTTGAGGTGACAGGTAAAGAGCATGGCATTTCTTTAGGGATAATGAAAATATTTTGAAAGCAAACAACACAAAATTGAATAAAAGCCACTCATCTGTACTTTGAATGGATAGATGGTATGTGAATTATACTCCAATGTCAAAGGGGAATCTTTCACTCCTGCTTTGAGTCCTGATTTACCTCTCAGAGAACATCTGAGCACACTGGAAAGTTGGTTCCACAACCTGAGCCATGTCAGGCAGAGCAACCTTGGAGTCTTCAGGGAGACAGTGTGGAGGGCAGTAGGGTGACTGGAGATGGAGGGCCCAGTTTCTTCCCTCAGATGCCCTCCTGACTCTAAGTGAAGCCTTTGGAAGCCACAAAGGAAAAGTGCGACTTAATTCATTCAACACAGGGAACTGTCTGAGGTTCCATGGCAAGAAGTGTGTGGGCTTTACAAAATCCCCTTTCTCTAATTCGTCAACTCAGCAGCTGTGTGCCAGTTTCCCTGATTTGCTAACTCAGACCCCAGAAGCCCTTGCACATGGACAACTGTGAAGGCCCACTTGACATCTACATACAAACCTACAGAGGTAGATGCAGATTCGTAGTTATCTAGAAGGAATGTCATCTCTGTTACAATTCCTCAAGTCCCACTGTTGCTAATCTGTAGCTGTCACAGCAGAGGCTGGACAAATAAATTTTTTTTCAAGTATCTGCTTCATAAACCTTCTTCAAGGAACCCTGGGGCTCATACTTGGGTGGCAAAAAAGGCAGTTCTATCTGCAGCTATGTCTAAATGATACTTTGAAACCATCCACGGGTCTCAGAAGCCTAACTTCTAATGTCTCCTCTTCTTGGCCCCATCTTCCCCAACAAACTGCTATTCAGTGACACCCCCCTGCCCTCAGGGCACCAACAACTGGAATCCTTCCTTCTGCCTCAGCTCTAAGTGGGCGCACTCTTTGGCACTTTTCTTTTTTTGTGGTGCTGGAGATTAAACCTAAGATCTCTCATACACTCGGCAGGTGTCCTACCAATCTAGCACCAGACTCTTTCCTTGACAACTTTAAAAAAAAAAATTATGTGTATGTGTGAGTGCCTGAGTTTATGTACCACGTGTGTGGATAAGCCCATTGAAATCAGAAGAGGTAATTGGATCCTCTGGAACTACAGTTATAGGCAGTTGTAAACCACTATTTCAATTGAGGTCCACTCCAATAGCAGTATATGTTCTTAACCACTGAACCGTCGCTCTAACCCTTGGTAACTTTTAATATAAGTTCCTGTGACACCTCTTTTCCAAGGGCAGAAACCAAGGTTAGGGCTGAAGCCCAAGGACCTGCAATTCTCACACTAAAAAAACCGTAAGACTCTGGACCCTTTGCATCTCTGAAGCACAAGCTAGGAAGCTCCAGCCAGGCTGGTCTGTGTGAGACAGGCAGCATTCACACACACACACACACACACACACACACACACACACCCCGGCTCAGCTGTTGTTATACTTCAAGCAGTAGCATATAACCCTGCCGTGTGCTTGCTTCCTTATGGGTTAGGATTAGCAGTGTAGATAACTAGATACAAACTCCCAGAGTTCAGATCCTAACTGCTACTCAGTTCAGGTTAACTTTCTTTTTTTTTTTTTTTTTTTGGTTTTTTTCGAGACAGGGTTTTCTCTGTGTAGTCCGGGCTGTCCTGGAACTCGCTCGGTAGACCAGGCTGGCCTCGAACTCAGAAATCCACCTGCCTCTGCCTCCCAAGTGCTGGGATTAAAGGCGTGCGCTACCACCGCCCGGCCCTCAGGTTAACTTTCTTGCTATCAACATCTTCCTGAAAAGGGGGGAGAGAATCACCCCAAGATGCCCTGTGCTGGCATTCATGTTGGGGGTTATCTGGCATACACAGTAAGGTTCAAGCCCTAGCTCCTTACCTACTAACTTTAGTTTCCTATCTTTAAAGTGGCAATAAAACATTTCCTACCTTTCATTGGCAGATGAGAGAATATGTGTCAACTGTTTTATCCAACGTTAAATAAAGAGCAACCATCAGGCAGCCTAGGTTACAGAGAAAGTTCAAGGCTGCCATAGGCTATATAATGAGACCATGGTTTTGTTTTTTAAGCAACTATTATGTCTCCAAATGCTCTTGTTAAGTCCTCCTGTCAGTAACCTTTTAGATTCAAGCTGAGTCTGCTAAGCCAACTATGGTCTCACAGAGATGTTTAGGGGTGACAAGGGTCCAAACTAAGGTCCCTGCTAATCTCCAGGCTTGGTGAAATGCAATCAGAGCTGTTTGTTGACTATCACAGGCTTTCTTAAGAAGAAAGAAGAGATGCCAGGCACCCAGGTGGGACAGCTGTGAAAGGCTGGTCCCCAGCACAGTGAGAGAGGGCTCTTGATTAGGACCCAAGAAAGCCAGCCAGCTCTGGTGTCTGTTCCTTGGGTCCCTGTTCCAATCACCAAACCCCTTTTCACATCTGAGCCATCCAACTCTTAGAACTTAAACCAGTATTTCTCTGACCCCAGTATTTCTTCATGACACAAGATACTTTCTAGCA
Source organism: Mastomys natalensis (assembly GCA_021653895.1). Taxonomy (NCBI): domain Eukaryota; kingdom Metazoa; phylum Chordata; class Mammalia; order Rodentia; family Muridae; genus Mastomys; species Mastomys natalensis. Next base: position 159,029 of record JAJTUV010001694.1, read on the forward strand.
GAGAAGTGGGGACAGGGTGAGGAGAATCCATGGGAAGAGCATGGAAAGATGTCAGTAAAACTTTGTGCAAACACTGCTTCTTGAGCCAAGGACCCAAGTGAGGTAACTCTTACCCTCTCCTGCTACTGCTCTGAGGTAAGATAGTGGGGTGGCCACTATGGAGAAGAATCCCCTCCTATGGCTCAGACCAGTCCATTTATCCAGGTCTGAATAGGTAATGGGGTGAGACCGAGCTGTTCCTCTGAACCACAAAGGAAGATCTGGCTAAGCCCTGCTCCCCTCCCCACACTCAGCCTCCCTGTTTACAGCAGGATGTACACCACCAGAGCTATGACCCATATTATACCCTAGCCAAGCCCCTAGCTTCCTCAGTAAAAAAAAAAAACTCCGTGGCTCTCAAGTTGTCTTCATAGTTTCTAAGTAGCCCTGATCTAGAACAACAGTTAAAAGCACTCTGGGGTTAGTGATGGGCAGATGGCAGAGTCTTCCATCTACTGGACCCAGAGACTTTCAGACTGGGAGCTCATGTTGCCAGGCTTGCCTGAAGATAGCCTCCACCCCAGAGGCCCAACACTGACTTGGCAAGGCAGGGTCCTCTGTCCTAATATTGGAGGCTGCCACAAACTACTCTCCTCTTGCAAAGCCATGCTTTGGGGGCTCAGCACACAGGGCTGGCCCTCAAGTATACTGTGGCTTCTGCAGCCTGGGAAGGGTCAGACTGAGGGTGGGGGCTGGGGGCGGGAGGTGAGGGGGAAAGCAGACACTTCCTGGCCAAACACAGACTATGCTTAAGGGAAGTGGAGTAAAAAAAAAAAAAAAGACCCCCTTGGGCTCTTGTCCTAGATCCCAGCTGGACTCCTACTACAATACCCCTTCTTCTACAGCCTGTTTTCTTGCCTCTGGCTGGTGAGGCCAAAGATCTTTTGGTATCTGCCTGTTTTCCTTTTCTTTCATAGCCAATGTCTCTTCAACATTTGGATGCCCCTTCCTGAGAATCTGACTGCCTGGTGCTAGTGCCCAACTCCACTTAGCAACTCTTCCAAGATTCTGTTCAAAGGATAGCCCCAGGGACAAAATGGGGAAAAACATACCCAGCCGGAGAAGGGGACAAGGACTACCAGCAACTTCCATTCAGCAGAACCTGTCAGGCGGCGAGGGCAAAGTACAGAGGCCGAGATGAGCCAGGCCCAGGGCGGGGGCTGCCGGCTCAGCCAGCCACCCTTACTCAGCCGGCACAGGCCAGGCGACACCTTCCACCACCTCCTCAGTAACAAGCGTAGCAGCCAGGCAGAGCGGTTCCTGCCTGGGAACCTAGACTGTGTCGCAACCGAAACCACTACTAGCAGAGAGAGAGAGAGACTGGGTTTGGCAGAGAGAGCAACAGGGACAAAGCCTATGGCTTGGTAAGGCTAAGTGGTCAGAAAGAGTGTACAGTCCAGGATGGTACATCACAAGTTAGCTGGGAGGAAAGGAGCAGGAAGAGATGGGCTAGCAGGAAGGGAGACCTAGGGGCGGGTTTAAAACAACTTCCTTCTCCCTTCCCCCTCCCTCTGTCCCCGGAAGTGGGCTGCCCCACCCTCCCCAAGGTGCTCTGCTGGTAAGAGCAGCTGGAGAGAGTGAAGAGCAGACTTCAGACTGGGCTGTCCTAGAGCCCTTATCTCACCTGCTGCAACGGGTGAGAGAGACCTGGTTAGGGGCAGACCTGCAAGGTGGCTGTGTGACTCAGATGTGCTAATAACTCAGACTGGCGACCAGCAAACCTTGCCTAGTACCAAAGCAGGTTGGGTGCAAGCAGACCCCAGTAATCCCACAGTGGCAACTGGACCTCCTACTTCCTCAAACTCAGCACCCAACCTGAGAAAACACACGCTGCACTAGGTTCCCAAACATTTCAGTGTGACTTCAGGATGCAAGGAACATGTGAAATTCCTGGAGGGTGGATAAACTCAAAAAAGAGCCTTACATATGACAGAGAAGGGAAGTCTCCTCCCTAACTTCTGTGCAAAGGCTCAAACAATCTAAATGTCTCCCTTCTTCATAGTCCTGCTTCTGCAGCTCTGCCCTCAGGGTCCCCAAACAACAAAATCCCTATGATCTGCACTTGGATGACTTGCTGGCGACAATTTCTCATCCCGCCATTGACAGGTCACCTGCAGCCTCTCTGCAGCCCTCCAGGGTAGAGTCTTTCTCGTTCACAGTTCTGCAAAGACCTCATCTTGGTCATCCATTGACCCTTCTGGGAACATGCAAGGCTTCCTCTTTATCCTCCTGGTACCTAAGCATACCTCTGAGAAACCATGCCACTCAGAAGAGCAGAAATGTCTACCATAGATCCAGTCTCTGTAGCCAGAGTCTGTAGGTTCTTCTTTCTTCCTCCCTTTCCCACCCCTTTTCTTCCACTCTTTCAATCTCCTAACACTAGATAGGAGAAAAAAAGACAGAGAAAGGAAAGAGATCCCTGAATAAAGTCAGGTCAGAAGGGGAGCAATGTTACTGTTAGACTACTTCCTGCTAGGAATGAATGCCTTAGGGGCATCAAGTTCGGCAGCGATCTAATTTCTTCTTGATTCTTCTTTGCACACGACTACTTAACAAACTGCAACCAACAACAACTCTAACAACAACCAACAACAACCAACCAAACAACAACCCACCCACCTCACCTACCTCTTGGGGTCCTAGCATTTATATCCCTCTAAAAAGTCCCCAGAATTCCAAACGTCACATAATCAAAGAAACTATCTGCAGCTCACAAAATCACACCCCTGCTAGAGCACAAAGCAAATCATAGTCAGCTGCTGTGGACAGTCTGAAGCAGCTCCATATCCCACACCTAGGATTAAAAGGAAAACATATTCTTATATTTCTGTGTTTTTAAAAAGAAACCAAAATTCCAAAATTGTCTCTACAATCCTCCTTTTCCATCAAAAAACTGCTACAGGTTACAAGACATACCCAGGGTTCCCCAACCTCTCAGTGCAGAGTTGGGGTAGAGTCCAAGAACATTTGCCCTCGTACCACAGCAGCACCCAGTGTTCAAGTCAGGCCCCTTTCCCAGTCTTGCCTCAACCCTTTTTTTTTTTTTTTGCCTCAACCTTTCTTGATGGAGATTTGATCTCATCCTTCCCCCTAACCACAGGTAGCAGGAGCGGGAAAGAGGCTCAGGGACAGTGTAGAGACAACAGGAAGGAAGGATGGGTTTCACAGAGGTAAGGACTGCTGGAGGGGGCTGTCATGGAGCACCCCTTCTCCTCTCACCCTCCCCAGGAGGCCCTGGTCTCAGGAAGAGAGTAGGAATAGATCCTGGACTCAAGCTTGCCCTTGTCTAGGACCACCTGCCTTTCCATCCACTGGCAGACTCCTAAGTCAGGGCGACAGCAAACAGCTTCATTTTCCCAATCCCCAGGCTTTGCAATGTGACAGCATTGGTGTGAGAAACTGGAGTTTTGTCAACTGAAGTACCAAGCACTGACCTTCTAAGAGAGAAGCTAGGAAGAAATGGGATAGGACTCAGATGAAGTTATGGGGCTAGAACAAGTCTCCAGCTTAACTGTCATTCTCAACTGCCAATAGTCCATGTACCAGGAGCATTCTGGGTAGAAGAGAACATGAAAGCTGTGCTCTGTACTTCCTTGTAGGAAGCTCTCCCCCTCAAACTCCTTGAGGTATGTTAACTTGAAGAATACCTTCATTCCCCTATCATTCTGTTATTACAAGTCTTCAAAGAACTACTTGTTTTCTCCAGCCAGGGTAGATCCCTCCTGAACTGTAAATACCAGCAGATCATGCAACTGAAGCTATCAATGTGCTTTACTAATCAACAGTTTTCTGTGCTACAACCCTCATCCCACAGCAGAGACAACAGCAGGGCAGACTAGGAGTGAGAGGTGCCTGCAGGCCACAAAGCCTCACAGCAGTGGTCAGAGCCTGCCTGAGAAGAGTAGGCAGCATGAAGTGAGCTGAGAGCCTCTCACCCCTTTCATGTCTGGAAGCCATTATGACCAATAATCCTCAACCTCTTCAAGACCACTAGAGATAATGGACTCCTTTCAGAGCACTAAGGATTCGACTGTGCACCCAGAGCACATTCAAGTTTCTAGTCCCACCTTACCCCTGAATCTGTTCATTTGTCTCTTGGGCTACTGGTGCTCAGAAACTCATTATAAAACATCAACCTGTGTAGGTAGGGTCATTTGGAAAGTCCACTGAGCTTGGGCACCTGTCTTCCTGAATCAAAGTGAGAAAGTACCTAGACTCTGCCTACTGTATTTAAGAAGTGGCATGAGAACAGGCAGGGCTCAGGAGCAAGCCAAATCTCTGCTACCTACTAGGCTGACCATGCCAGAGCAGGGTTATGGTGAGTTTTCTAAATTGGAATCTAAGGAAGGATGCCCATTTCACAGGCTCAAGAGACTATCCATGCTTGCCACATTGCCCTGTTTTCAGTAATGCCTTGGTAATGTTTTTGGTTATTTCTTTTCGCTTCTGTTTCCCACTCATAGGCCCCGAGGAGACCTATAATCTCCAAGAACTTGGCTGCAAATACCAATGTAGCTGAGCTGATTCTCACTACCCTGATTCTAGAACAAGGAAAGTCAAATCCCTGCTATAGCAACACTATTAGGCAGAGGACTCTTTCCTTACAAGAAGGCACTTTCCAAGAGACATTTAAGAGAGCACAGCCATGCTGCTGCCCACTGTATAGTGCAAAGGAAAATGAAGGTGGTCCCGTCAGGGCACTTCCCTTCTTGTTGGTACCTTAACTCCTTCCTTCCAGAAATAGTCAAAGAGCTAACATACAAGTACCACACGGTGCCAAGGACTGGGGAAAGCTCACATTGCCAGCCTTGCACTTCATTTGGCTCCTCCTGTACCAGTGGGTTACTGTAACCATGGAGACCAGTGAGTTCCTCCATATCACAGGAGAGCCAGGCTGCCAGCAGCCTAGGCTTTGGAGGATGGGGAGGTGGGGGTGAAGCAGAGGCAGCCAGCAACAGAAAGGCTTGACTCACTTGACAGGGAACCCTGGAAGTAGATAGAGATTACCAGTACAGCTGGAGTACAGGGGCTTCCTCTTAGGCTCACCTCCCTTTTGTTGAATAGAGGTTTGTTTCTGATATATTCTCTGGACCCTGGGCTTCCACAGACAGTTCTACTGCTATGTAGTGGGAGACTGCCACTGAAGTTAGAATTGCACTGGGATCTACTTTGGCTGTCTCATAGGAAACATAGATGTATACATACTACAGGGAAGGAAGGGCTCCATCTAGTACACAGTACTCTCCTCTAAGCAATCCAGGAAGGGGTTCTGCTCTTGTTCATCTCAAAGTTGGATATACCTTCATAGCTAGGAGCTATTCCCTTCTTTGAACTTTAGAGCACATAGCACATGACTTGTATCATTTCTTTTTGTGTCCCAATATCTTAACTCCCTTCAAGCTCTGCAAACTCAGATAGTGTCTCGCTCACCTTCGTGTGAGCAATAGTGCCCATACCTAACTAGTTCATGTCAAAGTACTTGTAGAATAGAGCATGCAATTTCTTATCCTTACAAGTGGCCCTCCCCTGACAAGGGAAGAGGTAGGAAGGTCAAAACTTCTTACCAGAAAAGCCGTTTCTTCCCTTTCCAAACATATGGTTAATTTAGTGTCTGTCTAAAGAAGGGATTTTGGTTTGTCTTATTTGTAGCCCAGAATGCTTAGCACAGTATTCAAAAAAATACTAAATAACTGCAAGGTGAAGAAGAAAATGTGTTGGGGCCTGGAAAATGGCCTAGCAGTTAAGAATACTAGCCAGGTGGTGACAGTATACACCTTTAATCACTCAGGAAGCAGACAGCCAGAACTACATGGAGAAATCTTGTCTCGGTGGCTGGTGGAGGGAGAATTACTTGTTCTTGCAGAGGACACAGGCTTGGTTGTCCAAGCCAGTGTGAGGGAATCTCATGTCCTTTTCTGACCTTCTTGGGTACCTGCACACATATGGTGCACATATAGATATGCAGAGACACACAGCGATAGGTAAAATCTTTTTTTTTTTTTTTTTAAAGGCAGACAAGTATGGTGGCATATGTTTTTAATTAATCCTAGCACTAGAGCAACTGAAAACAGGTAGCTCTCTGTGATTTCTTTTTTTTTTTTTTTTTTTTTTTTTGGTTTTTCGAGACAGGGTTTCTCTGTGTAACCCTGGCTGTCCTGGAACTCACTCTGTAGATCAGGCTGGCCTCGAACTCAGAAATCCACCTGCCTCTGCCTCCCAAGTGCTGGGATTAAAGGCGTGCACCACGGCTGCCTGGCTGCTCTCTGTGATTTCAAGGATACCCTAAGCTACATTTGTCACTCAGATCCACCAACCAGGGCTATATAAGACCTTGTCTCAAAAAGGAGGGAGGGCAAAGAAAGAGAGGAGACATGTTGGGAGGGGACAGGATGTAACTCTTGTTAGAAAGCTTGCTCAGGCCAGGTGGACTAGATGAGACCTTGTCTCAAAGACAGAAACAGCAAAGCTGTTGGGGAGCTGAGTGTAGTAATATACACTTGTAATCACATCACTCAGAGGCAGGAGGACTGCCATGAGTTCTAGGCTACCTTGGGTTACTGTGAATTCTAGGCTAGCCTAGTTTTACCCAGCAAAAGCTTGTCCCTAAGAACAACAAAACAGCAACAACAAAGTGACGTAGTGTAATGGCTCAGAGGGCCAAAGTGCTTGCTTGTCCAAGCTCTGCCTATCTAAACACCATCCTCCAGAACCCATGTGGCAGCCAGGCGTGATGGTGCGCATCTGTATTTCCACCATCCTACAGAGAGATGTGAGGCAAAGACAGGAAAGCTGCCAGGGAAGCTTATGGGCTAGCTAGCCTGTTGTCTGCCACAGAAGAAATAATAAAGTGCTTGTCTAGCATACACAAAGCCCATGGGTTCAATACTAGCACTGTAAAATCTGGATTGCAGACTACAATCCTCAGAAAGTGGAAGCAAGATTCTGATTTCAAGGTAATTTCCTGTCTACAGAGAAAGTTCAAGGTCAACCTACAATACTTGATTCAAAAAAAGGGGAAGAGTTGCTGTGTGTTCAGATCATGTTCCCAGCTTACAACAACCAAGTGGGCTCTTGCCCACAAGTCACTAATAGAAACTGGAGATCACAGACAGCTAAGGATCAGCAAGGCAGCATATCCCATCTGCTCCTTGGCTCCCTATTTCCTCAAAGGGGGAATCCTCGCCTCTCATGGCAATCAGGCCTCCCACTTTAGACAGCTCTTCTCTCTGCCTCTCTACATTCAGTTCCTCCTGGTTTGCTAGGAAAACAGCATGTGTTGCAGAGAGAAAGAAATTCAATTTGAACTAAAGCTACTGATCAGGGAAGTGACAACTACTGAATAAAAACTACAGGAGACATTAGTATCTGCTACATGGAGAGTGCTGCTGTAGTATTTCCTGCTTAAACCGGTGCTCTGGTTGGCTACAGGCCCTGTCAACCCTAGGATACCCCCAAAATGCACTGTCCCACTACACAGAGCTGCGTTCCCATCCTGTCCCTCCCCAAAATGCCTCCTGCTACAGTGAGGCACGCAGAAACTAAACACAGCAGTGGTGCGGGGAGCTCAGTGACTCACCCAGCACACCATCTCCTCCCAGAATCTCCCGACTCTTCTTGGAGCTTTGCCAAAGCAAAGCAACAAAGAAGCATGAGATTAAAAAAAAAAAAAAAAAAAGTTAAAAAAACCAAAAAAACTCCCTCAGCATTTGTGGAATAGTCTTTCTACCAGATACAGACTTAACCCTTTGCTCTTGACCTGCCTATGTGGCACCCTTATGGAGGTTTCATGTCTAGGAGTACAGCCAGCCTCAGGCTAGGAAGCGGGCTTTCTGGTCTTACCAAATTCCAGCAGCTGCTGGAAATGCTGAACAAAAATCATGTCTCTTTCCCACTTCACCTTTTCTTACAATAATAAAAACTACTGCCTCCTACCCCTGCAAGTTCACAGAGGGAGCTGAAGAAGCGAGAAAGAGGAAAACCACCAGGGTTGTTCATTGCCCCAGAAGTCACTGTGGCCAGAGGTCAGCCTGAGAAGGAGAAAGGTTTCAGAAACCACCCAAGGCTGTCACTAATCCTAGCCTCACAACTGCTTCCATCAGACTAGACTTTCCACAGTGTGGCTACTCCTCTGAAGTGACTGTTAAACATTCAACCAGCTGCTCTTTTCAGAAATCAGGCTCTCTTGCCCTAATAGGCAGAGGTGCTACATGTCATCTTCTATAGACAGCCAACTAGAGTGGGAAAGAACCTGAGGCATGGAAGGGGGTCTGTCAGACTACAGAGTAAACACTACACTGGATATCCTGGGCACACCTGTGACTCAGGACCATCACAGTCCAGTGCAGCTTCCAGCAGGCACCCTGTGAGGAAGAGGGGTGTTTTCATCTTTGTTGTTTGGCATCTGGGACTTTATGTGTATGCTAGCTGCTGGGACTGACTAAGAAAATGCTCAGGCAGGCACAATCGGCTACAGTGTGTTCCTCCAGAAATTCCCCACTTGTCCTAAGTTCCCTTCTAGGAGCTGGGGTGGGGTTTGGGGGGAGCTCAGTGGTGTGCTGGCTCTACCGTGAGCCTGACGATGGGCCCCTGTCCAGCAGTGCTAAAGTTCCCTCTGAGAAACCTTACCAGTGGTGGCTCTTCTCTTAGGACCCCACTGATTGCTCTACTACTCTCTGGGTACCATACACACAGTATGCTAATCTTCTAAATCTTGGTAACAGTGTGACACAGAAGGCTTGAACAAGGATCCTTCAAAAACTCTTGGCATGGCTAGAGCTTGCAGTGGAATAGGAGAGACTGCCTGAGGAGACAGGAACCCAGCTAGAAACCAGCATTTTGAATGTCTGCTGCCTTACAGAAGAGAGCTATTGCAGAGGAACAGGGAAGAAAATGTCCAACGAGAGGGAGGGAAGTGAACCTCTGACTGTCTTAAACACTGGGGCCAATATTCTTTAGAGCTGGCTTCCTATAGCATAACCAAAGCAAGGGGGATGGATGTGTCTATCTGCTAACCTGGGCTAGAAGGTAGACATTGCTGTATCCTGTTACTAAGTAGCCACGGTTGAAACAGGTATCTTGGACAGGCTGGTTGTCAGCAGTTAGGTTAAGACTGGAAAGTCAAAGCCTCCCAGTAAGACTCAGGCTCTCAGCTTCCCATTCTAGGCCTAGTCAGAGGGGTGGGCAAATGTTCAACTACTTACAGTAATGGCCATTTTGCTTCTGGAGAGGGCCTAGCTGTAAGTACTTTCAGACAGGGAGTACGGTGTGCAATGCAGATCAGTCATCTTTTACTACAGGTGTCTTTTCAGAGCCCCTGCAAGACAGCATGACTATCCCAGCTTCCAAGAGAAGTGAATGATGCAGGGAAGAGCTAGTTCAACCAGGTAACGACAATCCAGATGTGGGTTTCCTGGCCTCTGACCAGAACCTGAAGGACCCTTGGTGTGAATTAGCATGTGTGCTGAGGAGAGACTGGTCACTTTGGGGTCTTGTTAGCTGGACTGTTACATAGACTGAGAGGATGATGGTTTATTCTGAAGAAGGCAGGCAGCCAAGTCTGTAGCTACCAACCTCTGAATTTGCTGAGGGAAGGGAAGAAAAGAACCCTCAGAGAGGAATGTGAATGCCATATTCTAAAAGGAAGTTCTAATTGGCAGTGAGCATGGGAAACCTACCTGGAATTACAATCAGGCTGGGTACAGAGTATTACTGTATCATCCTATTCCTCTACCCAGTCCATGCTACCCATCAAAGACAAAGAGCCTGACAGAAACAAAGAAGCTTCTAAACAGAGTCTTAAAAACAGTAAAGTCGCCGGGCGTGGTGGTGCACGCCTTTAATCCAGCCTTGGGAGGCAGAGGCAGGCGGATTTCTGAGTTCGAGGCCAGCCTGGTCTACAGAGTGAGTTCCAGGACAGCCGGGCTACACAGAGAAACCCTGTCTCGAAAAACCAAAAAAAAAAAAAAAAAAACAAAACAGTAAAGTCAGAAATTACCAAATATCCAACTCTACCCAAGCTCTCTGAATAATCCTGGCCCTTGCTAAATGCTCAAGATACACCGGCTGTCATCATCATAATTCCACACTTTCTAACTTAGCCTCTGTGTTGCCAGAAGTCACAGCCCGAACTTCTTTACCAGCAACTACCACAGATGCAGTGCACCTCCAAGAAGAGATGGCTCTTCTCAAACACGTCCAGAAAAATCTCTGCAGTCAGCGGCCAAGTTCTGGTCATCTCATCAACTCAGACAGGGACTTGGGTTTCTTACAGAGCCAAGAGACTGCTCCCAGCAGCTCAACTGTTTTATCCTTTCCATAAAAGGCCATGCCATGCTCTCCTGACAAAAAAACACTTTAAATAAAAACATCCTATCCTACAAAAACCTAGAGTACACCACAGCTCCTCAGGCACAGTGTTGCCAGCCTGCCAAGACTTTCTAGATCTATGGGTCTGGAAGCTCTGCACATAGTCATAGCAGGAAACATGACTAGTGTTTCAGACACATGTGTACTTGCATACACTCACGTAGCATGCCCATACACACACTGCTGCATGGGTACACTCAGATACTTACAAACGCTCAGACTGCCTTTTAGCCTTGAAGAGGAGAACTTGTGTATGTGTGGTGGTGAGTACTCAGCTCAGCTACACTTTTAGTTCCTGACTGTCCCTTCCAAGAGTGTGGCAGCCAGGCTCCTATCACCACCTGCCAGTTTCCTCAAATAGCTGCATGTTGTGGACCCTACAGACAAGATTTGACAATAGGAGAAATAAAAGAAATGCCAAAAGTAGGAATGTTGAGGTAAGAAATGCAGGGTGGAAGGAAACACCTCCCAGCCAAAGGCCTGCTCTATGGGCACTGATACTTCCCACCTGACCTCACCAAGGAATCCCAAGGACATTCCTTGGCAGACCCACGCTTCCTTCTGGAATCTCCCCTCTTTTACCTGGTAAGCTCTACCAGGTCAAATGACTGTGGCATCTAATGCTGCTGCTGGTTTCCCCACAAAAAGATAGCCAAGGTCATGTGAGCTGAGCTGACACATTCTACTGCACTTGTTTATAAGCAAAAGGATTAAAACAACCTGTTGGGGAAGAGGAGGGAGGGGAATAGAGGGGCAAACCTTGGACATGGAGCAAGCACTGAGAACACAGTACAGAGGCCTACTGCCAAGAAACCGTTTGCTTAAATACAAAAAAGAAACCTCTAACCAAATGCCAAACCAGCTACCTACATCAAACACTACTTATCCCTTCAGTGACTGTGAGACAGTACATGAAATGTTAGTTTGCTTTATCTGGTCTGAGATGGAAGCAGATGAGTGACATAAAGCTTCCAAAAAGTCCTAAGTTGTTCAGGTGTGGTGGTAGTGCACACCTGTAATCTTAAATCCCAGAATTCAGGAAACAAAGGCAAGTGGATCCCTGAGTTCAAGACCAGCCTGGTCTAGTTCTAGGTCAGCCAGGGCTACATAGTAAGACCCTGTCTCAGGGGGAAAAAAGTTCCAATTTGAATAAATACCCAGGCAAAGCCTTTCTGACTCTCTAAGAAGCATGCGTGCATCCAAGGAGGAAGGCAGGGTGCTTCTATTTCTTTACTTTTACTCAGGTGCTGGGGCTCAAACTCAGTCAAGGGCTTTACCACTGGGCTGCACATGCAGCCCAAAGAGGACATATGGCAAGTGTATACTTAAAGGGAGTTCCATTTTCAGAGAATAAAACTCTCAGCTAAAAGCAAAACACCAAAACAGGCCTTCCAGTGATCACATCTTGTCCTAAGCAATGTCAGAACTGCTAGGACAAAGAAAATTGCCTTGAGGTCCAGCTCCAGGATACACAGGACACAGACAGCAGAGTCAGGATCATCTACTCTGCCTGGAGGTCAACCTGACAATGATTGGCCACCAGCCAGACACAGGCAGAGAAGGCACTGGGCTTTCGGTCTTTGTTCCAGGCACTTCAGGCTGCAGAAGCTGACTTCTGGCTCTGCCAACACACTCCTCCCAGCTCCAGTTTCCACTGACCCTAAGTAACCAATCCTCCCACTCAGCAAGCTGGGGCGCTGCTTTAGGTACTCACAGCTGCCAGCAGGAAGTTGTTGCCAGTGGTGCTTTCTGGCTGACCACAGAGGTCAGCAAAAAGACTAAGGTGGTGCTGCCTCTAGCCAGCCAAAGGGAGAAGAGATGAAGCCACTGGCAGTCTGTGCTTCGCCCCCTACCACGTGGATCCCCTTTCCAGCACAGGAGCAGCACTTTCCCAACCTCCCACCCAACCACAGTCCTGTGAGACAGGGAAGGTGCCTCCTCTACCAGCTGCTACTAAAAGAAACAATGTAGTTGGCAAGATGGCTGAGAGGAAAAGGTGCTTGCTGACTGTCCTGATCCTGAGACCTACAGGGTGGAAGGAGTCTACTCCAGCGAGTTGTCCTCTGACTTTCATGCACACCTCATGGTACACACTATAAGCCCCATCATGAATATCAAATACATACAATTTAATAATAAATTTTATAAAGTTACTTTTAAAAAAGAGAACTGGGCATAATATCCAGTTTAGCTGGTGTGTGGTGGTGTACACCTATAATCTTACCACCTGGGAGGCAGAGGCAAGCAGATCTCTGTGGGTTTAAGACCAGCCTGGTCTACACAGTAAGACCCTGTTTCAAAATACAAACAAACAAACAAACAAACAAAGACCCTGTTTCAAAAAACAAACAAACAAAAAAACAAAAACCACCCAGCTTTGAGATTTATAAGCCTCGTTAAGGGGCATTGTACTGCAAGGGGTTCCAAGGACAGACAACACAGGTCCTAGGTTTCGAGGGCATCAGAAGTGTGTGGAAGTATTCCTCATTTCCCAGGATGTTAAAGAACACAGTAGCCTCGGGCGAACCTGCCAGATACCTGGTGCAGTCATCTCGGCCTCTAAGGAGCCCTGGTCTCCACTCACAAGCCAATCATCTGCTAGTCCAAGAAGGCACAGAGCTCATATGCTCACTGTCCACTGATCTCTTCCACATCACTGCTGCTGTACAGAGCAGTGAATCGGGCAAACTGAGTCCCGCTCAGAGCTGGTCACTCCAGTTTGCCTGGCAGCATGGGAGTAGGGAGGAGGAAGAAGAGGAGGAGGAAGAAAGATTATGATTCTCTATTTTCAAGCCCCACCCCAGAAGCCAGGAAAGGAAGCAGCTGTGTTCCCACTGCAGATCTCCAATCTCTAGCCACTAGAGAGCCAACCGGCTGCCTAAGAACTCTGGGCAACAAGCACATCAAACAAGTTGGAAAAAGGAGGGGAAACAACCTGGGTAGAAGTGGACTGGGCTCCTGCCAAGAACTTTGAATGAATCTCCTATCCAAACTAGAACATTGCAGGTGTATGCTCTCTGGGAAAAGGCAGACTTGCATGATATACAGCACATCCCTAGAAGGAAACAGGAAGCAGTGAAAGCTGCCTCATGAAGCCTCCAAGGCAGACACAGCTGCCTCCTAGCCTGAGGTCCGTCTCTCAGGCTTTGCCCGGTAGTACAGCACATGGCAGTCTTGGTTATCTCAAGTAAGGTCTGAGCACTTGTGACACTGACTGAAGTTGTGACACTGACTGAAGGATACGAGGGAAGAGAGACTCTTGTTATCTGTGCTGTGGAATCCTGTCTGCAGCCAAGTGTAGGGCAGAAGCTATCCTCGAGGCTTCTGCAGAGAAAGGAGGGTGCTTCTCCTCCCCGGAACAAAACCCAAGACTACCACAGAGAGGTGCTGTTTGGTGACAAACAGGAATGTCTGGAGTGGGGTTGGGGGAGCATGGCAGTCACTAGATTCCTCTTTTTTCACCAACTACTACATCATTGACCCCTAGAACCTTTAGTAGCAGCCAAACCCATGAGTCCATTCCCTACGGAAAAGGGAAAGCAACCCTGTTCTCTGGCATAGCACTATACCAGTGTCTCCAGCTAACCCTGCTGCAAAGCAAAGTCTCCCACAGGGACTAAACCCTCATACTACTGCCCACATATAAATCTCTCCTCCCTCCTGTACAACATGGCTTGTGGTGGTAGAGGGAGTACCAAGTAACATTCAGTCAACAAGGTGCCCCATACTAGGAGAGAAAGTCAAACCCGAAACACACCTTTCATACAATTCTGTCTCAAGATGGTAGGATGGCTCAGCACATACAGGTACATTTCATGACCTGTGATGGGTCCCTAGAAACTCAATGGTGGAAAGAGAGAACCAACTCCTCCAAGTTCTCCTCTGACCTACATTGCATTTACATATGCAAAACAAAGACAAACGTATAAAAATAAAATTCTGTCTAACCCCTTCCTATACACAATCAACTTATACATCTATGTGGGTATATGTTTTTGTTTATATACATATACATGTAAAGTTGATTTCCAACTGGACCCAGGTTTCCCAATCATTTCTACCACTGTATTAAGGGATGGCTGGCTTCCTTTACCTGACAGTAGCTGGGCCCCAGACACCCATCTTCAAGGTTTGCAATCTTTACAGATCGCCAGGGTTTTGCTGTAGTGTAGCTTTCCTCCTTCCCTGGGTTATTTTCCCTCCATAGAGCTCCCATTCTTCCTTCTGGTGAGCTAAGGCCAGACTTCACTCCCATCAGGAAGTTTTCCAGGCTTCCACCTAGCTTACTTAGCTGAATCTCTCCTGCGTCCCCCTAAGCATTCTCAGCTTAGCTGTAGGGAGCTGCTGCTGCTCACTGGATGGTCTCCTTTCCAACTCTTAGTGGTTATCTTGCTCAGTGATATACAAAACTAAAAGCAGCCCCCAAGGAAGTTTCCAGGACTCAGTTACTTCTGTGTTCTTGGTGCCCTGGCACAGCAGCCACCGCCAATAGCAGGCCTCCAGAAATGCTTTCCTAAGTCAAACTGGAATATTATGGGGTCATATCTCCCTGATTTTCTTTCATTACCCAACAGTCCTTAACCCAGCTCTGATCCATGTGATCCTTTTGACCTGAGCCAGGCTGGAATGCTGCTGCCTACTGTTTTAAATCCATCCCTTAGGGCCTTCTGGCACCTGAATGGTCACAGTCTCTGGCAAGAACCCAGTGTCTTTGGTGTGTAGAACTGGGACCCACTGCCCTGCTGCCCTTCCACCTGTCCTTTCCCAGATCACTTCCTGCCATGTTAGTCTACAGGCCTTCTGAGGAGAAATGCCATTAAAGTGAGGGCTATGGGGACAAGAACCAAGGGCCCCAAGGGAGATCTAGTCAAGACCCAAATCTGCCCAAACAAGTTACATAACTTTGAACAAATCACTCTCCCTCCTAGGACCTGTTTCCACACTTGTAAAGGCTCCGAGGATCTGTCCAGCGTGAACAGAGTTCTTCATGTGTGCTCAAGCTTTCTAGGCCTGTCCCGCAGACAGACGCAGGAAGTGAGAAGGGCTGCCTGTCATGAAGCCCACTTCCTGATCTTGACTAATATCAAGTGAGCCTGCCCAGTAGTCTGACTCTCTAAGGAGTCTTGCCCAGCATGCTGTGGGCACTAGGTTCACACGCTGAAAACTTTTAGGCTAGGATTGAAAAAAAAAGGAAACTCAATAGAAGGATGATTCGTCTCTTTCCAAAGACTTCATCTGCCCCATATGTAAACTCCCCACTCCTCCCAGTCAGGAATGTGGCCACGAGGCCCAGGGCAAAGCACTATGACACAGTCTATTTCCCTCAGGCCTCCAGGCAATTCAGCCTTCAGTGAGCAGGAAGCCTTCGTGCATGCTCAGGGCCCGGCAGGCAAGCAGCACACCCAGTAAGCTGAGCAGAGCCTGCCCCCACCCGCATGATTCCCACAGTGGCTAGCTCCTGGGTGGGGAGCTGCCTGCCTGCAATGAGCAGGTAATCCTTGAGGAGAAACTGATTTGGCAAAGCCCAGCAAGCTGCAGTTTCAGTCTCCCTGCCCAGAGTGGGGGAGGGGAGGCAGGCCCAAGCAGACCTGTCTAACAGGTCCTTAGTTCTACCACCCAGTCAGAGCTTTCTTCTGGGTTCAAACCAGAAGAAGCGAAAGTCAGAGTCTTACAAGGAACCGAGGAAGGATCATGTTTTCAATCCTGTCTATCCACAATGGTCCTGCACAACCCTAACCTCCTCGCAACCATTGGTCCATTTAGAAAAGCAACTCAGGGCTATCAAAATAACTCAGCAGCTAAGAGCTAGAGGACCCAGGTTCAATTCCAGCACCCACAACTACCCAAAACTCCAGGCCCAAGGGATTCAATGCCCTCTTCTGGCCTTCATTACACAAGACATAAAGTGGTGTACACACAGGCAGGCAAAAACCAATTCACACAAAACAAAATAATTTTTAAAAAATTAGAAAAGGAACTACCAACAGTCTGAAGGTTCCCATTTCCTCAGATCTCTGAACTAATAAGCAAACAGTCAGGCCTGGTTAGTACTGAGATGAAAGAAAAGCAACTGATAGGCTCAAAGAAAAATCTGGGTCCTCAGCATCAGAGCTGGTGTGAAATCAGTGCTTCCCGTGCCTCACTCCTGAGCCTCTCTGCCTATAAATATCTGCAGCTTCTGACTCGGGCAGACTCCGGACAGGACTCCCACAAACACTTCTTGAGCCTGTCTGCTATCAGAGAAGAAAGGGAAAGCCAGCTAACCAGCTGCTCAAGCATCAGAGAACTGAGCCTAACGCCAAGAACAGAGGGTTTGGCTGTCTGGCTCTTGTCTCTACATTAGGAAGCCAGACAGGGATTCCTTAGTAGAGCATTCTCTCCTGTGGTTTTCCCAGTTCTTATCCAGCAATAGTATAAACCTTCCCCTCATCCTTCCTCCCATTTTTAAAAAGCAGTTCTTTTTTGGTCAGTAAGGCTGCCAACCCTACAACCTGAGTTCAATCCCTAAACCCACATGGTAAAAGAACCAACTGACTCTTGAAAGCTGTCAGCTGGCCTTCGTACTCCCCTACCTAGTATGAATGTTCCCCAACATACACACACACATGCACATGCACACACACACAAAATGCTGTTCTATTGCAAAATCATTTTCAGTAATTATTATATTTAACATACTGATTAAAACTCAACAGAAATGAGTGTCTGATTTGTAAAGCAAGATGGGTACATTTCCCCAAGGTATACTAACTATAATGAAGAATACCCATGTTGTAATTTTTATTTTTTACAGTGATGGGACTAAAATCCAGAGCCTCCACACCAAAGCACACCCTCAGACTATTTCTTATTTTTCATTTCACAGACAATTCATTAAGAGCTGACTGTGTGAAAAGCACCCTGTAAGCTCTGGAGAAAGGGTTTTACAGATAGGCAAGCAGGAAAGCACAGACACAGACACAGACACACAGACACACAGACACACACACACACACACACACTCACACACACATTATAGCTAGCCTTCAAAAGAGTTAGCAATCTAACATGAGAAGTATACAGATTACAAGCCAAATCCTGAAACTGAAGTTATAGTTAGTCTTGTCACCCAATTTATTCGTGGTCTATGACCTTTAGTTATTATTCAGAGGAACAGTCAAAGACAACCTTAGGCCTCACACTGAGTGAGAACCATCAGTGCTGCCAAGATTTGCTTAAACCGTGGGGTTTGATGAATTTGGACACATAGGCACTGAGTGGGTTCTGTAGGAGTCACTATATAATAAGCAAGAAAGAAGTGACCCACGAATACTGACAACAGTGTCAGTATTTATGTGCCTTCCTTGTTTTTTATCACTCTCTGAACTTCAACATCAGATCCAATAATAAGGTTATGAGAAAAAAACTTTTTAAAAAGCCAAAATATCTGCTCTAGGGCTGGCAACATGGCTCAGTGGGTAAAGGTGTTTGGCGCTAAGCCTGAGGACTTCAGTTCAATTCTTGGAAGCCACAGAGTGGAAGAGAACTGACTCCTGTGCGTTACCCTCTGACCTCTACATGTACACTGCAGCACAAAGGCAACCATACCTACAGGCATGAGTGCACCCCCTGACACATCAATAAAAATAAACACATGTGAATAAAAAATTGCTCAGGATTCAGTCATGGAAATAAAGACAGAACAGGAGCTGAGTGAGTTGTCTTGCTAAGTACTGGGAACTCCGTGTTCTGTACCAGAATCCCCATCTTGGCCTACATGGCTGTGACTAAGCATGTTTACAGATTTTCACTGTCTCCCAATGGACAAGTATCAAGTCTGGTTTCCTTCCTTAACTCCTGCTCAGCTGGCCAACAGCTCCATCACTGTCTCACCACTGCACGGGTCCCCTCAGTTGCAGAGCTCTTCATTAAGGAAGCGGGGGAAATGAACAGAAAGTAAGAAATTCCTGAGACACATATACAATTTTATGTCATTAAGGAAAGGAAGAAAGATAGTTGCTGGGTGCGGTGGCACACATCTTTAACTACTGTACTCAGGAGGCAGAGGCAGGCTGATCCAGTTCCAAGGACCCCCATCCAACTCCACCTCAAAGCCACAAATGGAACATGCCTTTAATCTTGGCTCTTGGGAGGTTGTCTTAGGGTTACTATTGCTGTGATAAAGACAATGACCAGAACAACTTGTGGAGGAAAGGGTTTATTTCATCTTATACTTCCAGGTCACATACCCTCACTGAGGAAAGTCAGGGCAGGAACCTGGAGGCAGGAACTGAAGCAGAGACCAGCAGGGGGTGCAGCTTACTGGCTTGTTCCCCATGGCTTATTCAGCCAGCTTTCTCATAAGCCATAGGAACACCTTGACTGGGGTTGGCACCACCATCCTGGCCCACCCCAATAAATAACTAATTAATAAAATGTCCCAGAGTCTTGCCTACATGTCAATATTATGGAGGCATTTTCTCAATCATAGTCACCGCTTTTCAGAGACCCCTAGCTGGTATCAAGTTGAAACAACAACTAGAACATCAATAGAAGCAGTGAACACCAGGAATTCAAAGCCGATCTCAATTACATGGACCACACAAGGCTCTATCACAAAATAAAACAAAATATTTAAAAAAAAAGTCAGAGCTAGGGGTTGGTTGTAGCTCATGAAGGAATATCAAGTGTTGGGTTCTGCACTTGGTCCCAGGTCCAATAAAGAAGAGGGAGGGAGGGAGGGAGGGAGGAAAAGTGAAATATGTTGACAAATGCTGGTGCTCTCAACATTCAGAAGGCTAAGTAAGGCAGGCGTATCACATGCATGGCAGCCAGAGGTCAACCTGAGGTGTGACTCCTCAGACCATCAACCGTGTCACTGTTTGAGACAGAGTCTCTCACAGTTCTTGGGCTGTCTGGTCAGCAAGCTTCAGGATCCTTCTGCCTCTGTCTTCCCAGACTGAGATTACACCCACACTACACTCCATCTAGTAGTTTTTGTGGCTTCAGGGGCTCAAACTCAGGCCTACTGACAAAGCCATCTTTACAGTCCCTCTTTTCTGATCCTAAACTCAGGATGTGCCAAAGGGAGTGGCATACACCTACACCTACAGTCGAGACTACATGAGAAGCAGAGGCAGCAGGACCACTTGATCCCAGCCTAGGCAAAACCAAAAAAAAAAAAAAAATTGGAAAAGCTGGTAAAAGGACTGATGTAAATCACATCAAAAGAGGATCCCTTCCAGGAATAAGAAGCAGGGGTGGGTGGTTGTAGATGAGGGTGGGTAGGTGGGAATGGCCTGCCTAAAACGTGTCCTTCATCGAGGAGCTGCTTCTCTGAAATGGTTCACAGGGAAAGTGTGATGAGGGAAGAAGACTCCAAATGCAGAGGGGGAAGTCAACAGTTAAGTGCTACTGTGAGACCCTCATACCATGATCTGAAGAAGGGCCAACTCATCAGTGTATGACACTCTGTCACTAAGGGATTGGATTCAACTGTCTAGATTTGGCAGCTTGCCCTATCGGCTGCTTCACTAGCAGTATCTGTGGTTTCAGAAGGCAGAGTGTTTGCTTCTGAAACACTGTCTTAAAAATATATTTCAGAATAAGCATCATCCATTCCAAGACAGAAGGAGAGAATGAAAACCAAACCAAATAAAGGAACCTGGTGCTGCCAAACACAAAGGGGCACACTGGAGAGAGATCATGGTATGAAGAGACATTACTCACATGTACCAAAATGGAAGCCAAAAGTTACTCGGGACTGCTTACTACCAAGACAGAAAGCAAGGGGGCTGGGCATGAAGTATGTACTTGGCCATGTACAGGGCTCTCAGTCTGAGGCACAACATTAAAGAAAAGAATAACTTTTAATCTCAGCACTCAGGACACAGAGGCAGGCAGATCTCTGTCAACTCAAGGGCACTCTCGTCTAAATAGCAAGCTCTAGACCAGTCAGGGCTAAACAGTGAGATTGTCTTCAAACCAAACCAAACCAAACCACAAACCAAACCAAACCAAACCCAACCCAACCCAACCCATACAAAAAGGAACAAGAAACTTGAGGATGCCAAAGTGCTAATGAGAGATTAGTGGAAACCCTTCATCTCAAGATCAACTCCCATGGCCCAAATACATGTATTTATGGGGGGAAAGGAGGGGACAAGCCATGGATGGCTCCATATCCATGCAAAGGACTGTCGCCTAATCAATTAGCAGCCACACCTCTCTGCTAGCATGCCATCGGTAATTAAGGCCCCGTGCTTACTTTCTCTGGGAATATAAGTACAGAAGAGCTGAGCCCCTATGGACCTAACCCATTATGACAGCCTTTTCATTAGCAAGGAAAACACTGCCATGGGCTCTCTGAGGAAGAGTGGCTGCATCACTGAGGAGCACTTGATGACACTGGTGTATGAGCAGCAGAGAACACTGAGACATAGATGTCTGTGGGAGATGGGTATGGAGAGGGGAGATTTACTCAAGACAAAGTCAGCTGGATCAGAAAGTCAGTGAACCTCAAAATAGCTTGTGTGAATTTGGGCTTTTCTATTTTAAGAAACACAGGTGGGCTCTAAAGATTTTTCTTGGGGGAGGGGTGAGTTTATCAGCTTCTAACACCAATGATCATATTGTTCTCAGCTAAAGGGATCGCAGTGGTTGATTACACTAAGAAGTTTGCCTCTTTATCCCATGCTAGCATCTTCAAAGAAAAGGTCCTCTTTGTCAAGGTTAGATTTACAACTAGATAAACCATGTACAACTTGTGTTCACTCTATAGCAGTAGACACACAGCAAGTACTTTCAATAACAATTATAGCTGTCTAAGAGGGCCACATGCACTGTGGCAGAGACCAGCTTCAGCAGACAAACATGAACCAGAGACGGAGCAAATACACACAGGAAGAGCTGATATATTATACAAGGCACCAAGCTAAAGGTCTAGCAGGATGCCCGGAGTTCACCTCCCAGGACTGAACTAGGAAGTCCCCAAATGTCTAGAGGGCTGGCACTACCAACTGTGGTGCCCAAAGCTCTTAGTAGTGAAGGCTAAGAGCTGTAAAGAGAGGAGCTGAGTTTGCATCCTATGGACAAAATTACACACAGTTAAGCTGTATACACACAAGCGTCTTTTTCTTTTTTAGGGTAGGGAGACTGCTTTAAAAAAAAAAAAAAAAAAAGGAAAAAAAAGAAGGCCACTGTGCCACAGATTAAGGCATTTAAATCTAGAAGTTACAACTGTCCTTGCTGTGGGGTCCGTGAGATGGGGAGAGACACAGTAGCCAAGGGAAAGCCAGGATCAAGTGAGGACTATGACACATCCACTGTCTCCAACTGGGCCAAGAGCTGCCCATGCTGTGCTGGTTTACTCCTGCCACATTTGTGACAGGCCAGAGACAGAAAGAAACAGCTGTAGGCCTGCAACGCATAGCTGCCCAATGAAATGGAGCTAATCCTAAGAGATGGGCGGGTTGAGTAGCTCTCGTCTGAAACAACTGAGGACATATTGCTTGGGTTATTTGTTAGATTTTTGGAATATTTGCACATATAAGAGATAGCTTGGGGACAGGACTGAAGTTCAAATACGACATTTCATGTTTCTAAAAAAAAAAAAAAAAAAAAAATCATTTAGCCAGATCTCATGTAGGCCAGGCTAGCCATAAGTTACTATGAAGTCCAGGATAACTTTGATCTTTGAGCTTTCTGCCTTTGCTTTCTAAGTGCTTGGAATTATAGAAGTGTACCATGACATTGGTTTATACTTAGTGCAAAATGTGCTCAGAATTGAACCCAGGGATTTGTGTATGCTAAACAAACACTCTGAGATAGCTCCAGCATCCCCGTTTTAAATTTCCTTCTTTGAGACAGTGTCTTGCTATGTAGCCCATACACACTGTGCCCGCTAATTCAGTGCTTCAGTCTCAAGCACCAGAGTTGGGACACAGGCAAGCACTACCTCACTTAGCTCACACACCTACCTTTCCATAAAGCCCAAGGTAAATTTTATTTTATTTTACTTTGCTTTGTTTTGTCTTTGGAAGAAGGTTTCTTGAAACAACTTTTTGCAATGGCTGGCCTAGAACTCACTATGTAGACCAGGTGTCCACCAATTCTTAGAGACCCACTGCCTCTGGTCCCTAGGCACCAGGAGCAAGGGTGCAATGTCACAACTACACTTGCTTTGTTTTTGAGAAAGGGCTTTTCTATTTTCCCCCTTGAGTGAGGGTTCTCTGTGTAGCCCTGGCTGTCCTGGAACTCAGAGATTTGACTGCCTCTGCAAAGATCTACTACTGCCATGCCGAGACAAGGTTTCAAATAATCCAGTTTGGTCTCGAATCACAAAGCAGTTTAAGATGACCCTGAACTTCTGATCCTCTTGTCTCTATCTCTCAAGTACTAAAATAAAATAAAATAAATAAAATAAAATATTTCGAAGATAATTTTACACAAAACTTTTGGTGTGCCTGATTTTTGATCAGAACTTTGCATATGAGCTCAGGTTCCTCATTTGTGGAGTCCACCTTCCTGCTTAAAAGGGTAAGAGTCCTCAGTGTTCTTACAAAGGACCCACACCAGGCAGCTCACAAGTCCCTCTAACTCAAGCTCTGGGTGGTCTGTTGCCTTCTGGTCTCCACAGACATCAGCACATACATGGCGTACACATACAGACACACATTTGCACATAAATAAAAAGTAAATATTTTTTAAAAGATCTGTCTTTCCTTTTCTAGTTTTTTTTTTTTTTTTTTTTTTAGGTTTTCGAGACAGGGTTTCTCTGTGTAGCCCTGGCTGTCCTGGAACTCACTCTGTAGACCAGGCTGGCCTCGAACTCAGAGATCCGCCTGCCTCTGCCTCCCAAGTGCTGGGATCAAATGCGTGTGCCACCACTGGCCGGTTTCTTGAGGCACAGTTTCTCTGTCTAGTCAAGGTTGGTTCTGAAATATGACCCTCCTGCCTCTGCCTCGAAGGTACTTCAGATGTACTGTGCTTCTCACTTCGGATTGTAAAGTTAAAAAATGATAAGCCTGCACTTTCTTTTCTATGGATACAACTGAAGTCAGGAGTGAAACTCTTAACATCCTGTAATGGCTAGTTCAGAAAATGACAGTCATTCTGGACTACATGGTCCAGATGGCATCAGATGATCTAACATCTCTTGGCCTATGTTCTTCATCTGAGGAGTAGAGAAAATAACAAGACCTACTACTTCATAGAGTGAGTGGGTTAACGGATGTAAAACAGCTAAATAAGGACAAAATCAGTTCTTAGTAAGTAGAGGTTATTGTAGATGTGGACAAAGACATGTAACTTCAGAGGCAAACAACCCAAATGAGTGGGAAAGGGTGGGGCATTGTCAATTCTTAAAGTACTCATCCACTGCTTTCAAATTAAGTTTTCTAACAATCTGGAACAGAGTTCTGCATTTGGAGGGCCGTCCAGGAGCAACCATTGAGTCACTACTGTTTTATCAGTAAACAAACCTTTGAAAGTGAAAAGTCTCTATCACCTACACAGACTAATGGTCAAAGAAAAAAATGGCGTATTAAGTTAACTTCTAGAACTGACATAAAAGTCATGGACCGGGAATGTAACCCAGCAATAAAATACTCAAAATGTGCAAAACCCTGGTTCAATTCACAGCACACACACACAGAACAAACCTTATGTAACTCTGAGAAGCAGATGTGGGGGGGGGAACTACTTTGTAGAAAGAGCTGAGGATTATGGGACTTGCTGAATGATGAGAAATGCAACTAGTCTTGCCACTCTGTTTATAGATGAAAATCAATACTAAACACTTGATTAAAATTTTGTTTTTCAAAATTCTTGCAGAGTTGGTGAAGTAGCTCAGAAGTTAAGGGTGCCAAGCCTGTAGACCTACTTTGATCCAAGTTGTCCTCTGATTCTCACATGTACACACCATAAAATAATTTAAAATTATTCCAACAAGATATGACTCATAGCAAATAATATTAGTTTAAAATTTTTTGCTTGGCCAGTTGTGGCCATGATGGATACCTTTAATCCCAGCACTTGGGAAGCAGAGTCTGGTAGACCTCTGCAAATTCTTGGCCAGCCTGGTTTACATACATAGTGAGTTCAGAACAGTGAGGGCTGAATAGAGACCTTGTCTCAAAAAAACAAAACAAAACGAAACAAAAAACCAAACAAACAAAACAAAAAGAAACAGAGTCTGTCAGTCAAGCTGAAGTTAATCTGAGCACTTGGGAGCTTGGTACATAGTGAGTTTCAAACTAGGTAGAGCTATACTGGATGACGCTGATTCAGAAAGAAGGAAACAAACATAAGTTAGCTGGGTGTGTAGCTAAGCATGGGTTCAATTCCCAGCACTTCAAGAAAAAAAGGAAAGGAATGAGGGAAGCTGAGAGAGTAAAGGAAAGAGAAGGCACAAAGTATGCAGGCTCTGCAGCCCCAAAGAAATAGACAGCTTGGTATGGGGCCTAACTTGACACTGCCAGACTCCAAATATCTTAGGCAACAAGGCTCTTCAAGGATGAAAAAGGGTGCAGTGCAGGCTTTGCAGTTTTCAGACTGGGAACTGACCAATAGCCAACATATAAACCTTTAAAAAACCTGTTATAATGAAATTCAAGTAAGCCAAATGATCTTTTTAATGGAATTTTTAAAAGGCCAAATGCTATGCACTCAGAGCAGGAAATAAGCCAACTTTGATCAAAGTCCCCTAGGTCACTGAGAACTGACTTCCTCAGCTAAAATGACAGCAAACCAAGGCAGCAAGTGCCTTCCTGAGGGCAGGTCAGGACTCTGAGAATCACAAACCAAAGGCTTACAAATGAGGTCATTGCAAATCACCAACCAATCAAGGGCAGTGCTGATGAAGCTGACTTTGGTTTGTTCTCACACTTCTGTCTGGAACGCTCTCTATCCCAAACTCTTGCCTTCACACTGCAAAACTCAGGGCATCAAATAGCTTTTGTTCCTTTGGCTTACATAAGTTTTTCCTATTGATAGCATTAAAATTAAATAGGCCTTGGATACAGCTCAATAATAGAACACTACTTGTCTACCATATATAAGGCCCTGGGTTCTATTACCAACACAAGAAAACGAAAGTAAAAGAGAAAATATTAAACTATGAATTCCTTTAAAGTAAGTTCATAACCTGAATACAATTACAGATGGTACTTCTTATGTTTGTTTGGTTTGAAACAGGGTCTCTCTACACAGTCCTGGCTAGGCCTATAACTAACTCTGTAGACCTCCAACTCACAGAAATTTGCCTACCTTTGCCTCCTGGAGTGCTGGGATTAAAAGTGTGCGCCACCATGCCTGGCCAGTAACTGCATTTTCCAACATACTAAAACCAAGGTGAATTAAATGACCGTTGTTATTTTTTAAGATTTATTTTATATGTTTATATATTCAGCACATTCATGCCTGGTGCCAGAGGCCAAAAAAGAGAATGGGATCACCTGGACCAAGCATGATGGTTGGTTTTGAGCACCATGTGGGTGCTGGGAGCACCATGTGGGTGCTGGGAATCAAACTCAGGTCCTCTGCAAGAGCAATAAATGCTCTAAGCCATCTCTCCAGAAGTAACTACAGCAGAATAAAAGCTTCAACGTGACAAACTGAAAAAATTACATTTTGAAATCAGCCAGACACAAGACATGATTTCCATGAGGAATTTAGAATTAATAGGGACTAAAAGAGAAATAAGGGTTGCCAGGGCTGGAGGAGTTGCAGTAGGGAGTTACTATTAGTTAATTAGTACAGACTCCATTTCAGAAGATGAAAAAGTTCTGGAAATCATAGCAAGGCTTATATAACAATGTGATTACTTTAATGGCACAAGACTAAATAAAAACAATTATCAAGCCCGACAGTGGTGTCAGGAGGTACAGGCAGGCTGTTATCTATGAGTTTGAGGCCAGCCTGATCTACTGAGTGAGTTCTAGGACAGCCAGGGATACACAAAGAAACTCTGTCTCAAAATAAACTAATCAAACAAAAATTATCAAAATAGGAGCTGGAGCGATTGCTCAACAGCTAAAAACACTGCCTGCCCTTCCAGAGGACGAGGTTAGTACTAGCACCTGTATTGTGACTCAAAATGACTCAAAACTGTCTGAAACTACAGTCCCAGAGGATCAGACACCCTCTTCTGGACTGTATGGGGACCAGGCACACATATGCTATTGACATTTATGCAGACAATCCCACATATAAAATGTTTAAAAATTTTATTATCAAAATAAATTTGTTATAATTTTTACCATAGTAAGAGTGGTACCACCGGGCAGTGGTAGTGCACGCCTTTAATCCCAGCACTTGGGAGGCAGAGGCAGGTGGATTTCTGAGTTCGAGGCCAGCCTGATCTACAGAGTGAGTTCCAGGACAGCTAGGGCTACACAGAGAAACCCTGTCTCGAAAAACAAAACAAAACAAAACAAAAACAACAACAACAAAAAAGAGTGGTACTGCAGCACAAGGTCATAAGAAAGTTTCAGGACAGCATAACTGACAAACAGTCTATAAAAGAATGACCAGCGTTCTTACAAAGAGTCATGGCTGGGGAGAGGAAGATGGCTCACAGTGTAAAGGGCTTGCTGCTCTAGAGTGAAGAGCGGAGCTCTGATACCCAGAACCCACACAAGTGCCACGTAGATGTGGCAGCCCACCTGTAATCTCAGTGCATGAGAGGCAGAAATGGAACCCCAGAGCAAGCCGTCTAGCGAGACACAGAAGTCAGGCATGATGGAGGCAGAAACAGGAGGAACCCTACAGCTAGGCGCCACGCCCCATGAAGAGACCAACCATGTTTCAGAAGGTATACAGCTCCTGAGGAACAACACAAAGTTCACCTCTGGGCTCCATACACTCGCCTCAATACAACATGTATTTATATGTTATACGTATGCACACATGCACCCCACACATATACCCAAACCCTATATATGTACACATACAGAAAAAAGTTTAAATGAAATAAGCTCATTATAAGTCAACAGAAATAATTTATTTTTAATAAAAGTTTATTTCCTGAACTCTAACTGAATTGTACCTCAGGAGTGTACTTAAGGAACTGACATGCAATCAACACCCACAGGCAAGGCTGGTGCTACTCAGCAGTAAAGTGCTTGCTTCTCTGGCTGGCATGTGTAAAGTCCTGGGTCTAATCTCCAGCACCAAAAAGGCCCCAAACCAAAACCTTTGCAACAGCATAGAGGGTAAGGGTAGGAACTTGATTATAACATACAAAAGACAGAAAGACTAAGTTCTGACACACTGTTATGCAGAGGGTGATTAATATTGAATCCTATAAATCAAATGGCTAGTAGGAGTTGAATGTTCCCATCACAGAGAAATGACAAATGTTTGAGTTGGACAACCAAAAATATCCTGAGCAGATCATTACATAATATATGTGCTAAAATACACTCTACCGTATAAATATGCAAATTATTTTGGAGAAGGGGTCTTGCTATGTAGCCTGGTCTGGCCTCCACGGCAATCCTCTGGCCTTAACCTCCCCCATATTAGGATTACTGGCATGCACTATCACACTTAGCTAATACACACATATTTTTGTTCAATGTCTTATATTTATTAAAATATACTTTTTAAGAATTTTTAAGAGTTATTTTTGTGGTACACACCTTTAGTCCCAGCACTTGGGGGGCAGAGACAGGTGGATCTTGGAGTTTGAGGCCAATCTGGTCTACAGAACAAGTTCCAGGACAGCTGGGACTACACAGAGAAACCTTGTCTCAAAAAAAATGAAATTAAAAAATACATATATATAATTTATATATAAATTTGTATGCATGCATGTAGCCCGTATGGGGGTAAGTGCACATCAGTGCAGGTGCCAGAGGAGACTAGAGGTGTGAGATTGCTGGACCTGTAGTTATATGTGGTTGTAAGCTACTCAACACGGGTGCTAGGAACTGAATTTAGTCCTTTATAAGAACAGTACAAGCTCTTACACACTAAGTCATCATCTCTCCAACCCCTACAAATGTAAACTTTTAAGGACTGGGGATATGGAGTACTTGGCTAACATATACAAAGCCCCGGCACACAGACCCTTTCCCAAGAGGAGACTGTGAAGGAGCTGTAACTCAATAATCGATACAGCAGTTATTTTTACATAGGAGGCTCTGAGCTCATATCCCCAGCACAATAACAACAACAACATCAAAAAACTCTACTTCAATCCCCTGCCTAAGCCTCTTCCTATGTTGGGAGCACAGGCCCAAGCCACCTCTTCAACTAAAACAGATCATTTTTTATAATGTATTATTCATTCACTCAAAATAATTATAAACCCAGTACATGTTTATACAATCTACTCTTTTTAGGAAAACATCATGTTTTCCAAAACAACTGAAATTTGATCAAAAGTGTTGCCTTTAATATATCTGCCTTAATGGCAGACAGGTGCCTTCTTATATCTACTCTGCAGTCAGTGTTCCAAAATATTTTATGAAATGTGCAGGGAAATCCAATTTCATATAGACATGTAGATGGAGAAAAGGAATTCATCAGCCTTCCAAACACTGACTAAAACTCACAGAGTAGGAGCTTTAAAAGTTAGTCATGAAGCCAAGCGGTGGTGGTGGTGGCGGCGGTGGTGGCGCACGCCTTTAATCCCAGCGCTTGGGAGGCAGAGGCAGGCGGATTTCTGAGTTCGAGGCCAGCCTGGTCTACAGAGTGCCAAGGCTGCACAGAGAAACCCTGTCTCGAAAAAAACAAAAAACAAAAACAAAAACAAAAAAAGTTAGTCATGAGCTAGTAGGATGGCCCAGCGGCTACTATGCTGACAAGGTCTGACATGCTAAGCTCAATGCCTGAAGCCTCTGTAAATGGGAAGGAGAGAACCAACTCCTGCAGGTTGTCCTGTATCCTGCATCCCCAAACCACTCCCACACATGCACACATACTCATACAATCACAATGTAGAATCCAAAACTATTGATGAAATTTCTGTACATATCTAAGCTAAAAGTTATGTTATCCTGCACTTCTTTTACAACTGGTAATTTAGAAAAGTCTTACACTAAATTGTGTAGAATTTCCAAATGCTAATAGTTGACAACAACAAAAAATTCACATTAACTTTAGTGTCAATCTCATCAAAATAATCTGACAGACACAAATTTTCCAAAATTCCTTTTTGTTCTATAGGAGGTAGGGTTTATGTATGTAGCCTTGGCTAGTCTAAAATATGCTTGTACATTAGTCTAGCCTCCACCTTGAGACCCATTTTTCCTTCTTTCTTTTTTAAAGATTTAACTATAGCCAGGAGGTAGTGTTGAACACACCTTTCATCCCAGCACTAGGGAGGCAGAAGTAGGTGAATCTCTGTGAGTTCAAGGTCAACCTGGTATACAGACTGACTCTAGAACAGCCAAGACTACACAGAGAAATTGTTTCAAGAAACTTAAAAAAAAAAAAAAAAAAAAAAGAACAAAACACATATGTGTCTGTGTGTGTCTGTGTGAATATATGCCACAAGCGTAGGATCCCGAAGACGAGGATCCCGAAGACGAGGATCCCGAAGACGAGGATCCCGAGGATTCCCTAGAGCTCTAAGATGTCCAATATGGGTGCCAGGAACCTAACTCAAGTCCTCAGAAAGAGCAACAAGTGTTCATAACTGCTGAGCCATCTCTGCAGCACCCCCACCTCATTTATTTCTCAAAAAAGTAAGCTTTTATTTCCATGTTTCTCAATTAAGCTCACTTTGGAGGGATTTGTTAAAGAAACCAAAGTCCCATGTCCTCATCTGACTCCTCTGATTCTTTCTTGGTCTTGGCTGGGCTAGCCTGGGCTGCAGCTGCAGCAGCAATAACATCATAAATGTGATGGATCAGACAATAAGGAGTTGACCTTTCAACAAGTGGGAAGGGGCACTCCGTCTCCACAAAGCCAGGCACTTGTATCCACACATGGATACAAGGCACTTGATGACACAGTGTGGCACTGAGACAACAGGCAGGTAACCAACCAGCACCCCAAATTTTAATTTCTGCTTGAAAACTTGACAAGCTCATTTTGTTCATTTCTTACCAAAAAACCCAAAAACCTTCCATTAAATTTTCAAGAATGGATAACCAGTTTGTTCATCAGTTATTATTTCAAGTTCAAATGACTCATGGAGCTGGTCTAGCTCCATCATACATGTGCCTTTCTATCATAAGAGAGCATATAACAGTGATGCTTTATGGATACTTTGCATTTAATTTAAGAATATGAGAGACATTATTATTACTGCTTGTTTTTTAGACAAGGTCTTTCTATGTTGGTTAAATTGACTCAAAAATATCCTGAGCAGATTATATTAATGTATAGTATATATTAAATACACTCTACCGTATAAATATACCCTCCAAATATTCTTTTGGAGGCATGGTCTGGCTAGCCTGGCCTCCATGGCAATCCTGCTGCCTAACCACCCACATGCTAGGATTGCAGGGAAGCACTACCCAGCCAGCTAATACACACATGCTTGTATTCAATGTCTTGCATTTATCCAATGAAATATATACTTTAAACGATTTTAAAAATCATTTAATTACATGTCTGTATGTCTGTATATGTATATGAGTGCAGGTGCCAGACAAGGCCAGAAGTGTAGGATCCCCAGGAGCAGGAGCTACACTGCGCTCAGTTGTGAGTGAGCTGACTATACTGCGCTTAGTTGTGAGTGAGCATCCCGAGTGCTGGGATTACAGGTGATGGTTCTGCTTCTTGAGTGCTGAGATTAAAGGAACATGCCACCATACCTAGCAAAGGGACCTTTATTAAAGGCTCAAAGAATGAAAAATCACTAGTTGTCAACCCTTCATCAAGGTCAGTCTTATATGCAGATGGCTGTTCCCCCTGTGGAAATTCGAGGCTGAATCGAGGACCCTAACCACTGGCAGTCTGGTGCTACACTTGAACCCTTAGTGGTCCTCCCTGCCACTGGTTTTACACCATCAGTGTGAATGGAGATCAAACTGTTCCAAGATAGTTTATAAGACTCAAAAAGTCAAAAGCCATTGGGTATGGTAGCACATGTCTTTATCCCCAGCACCAGAGTGGTAGAAGCAGGTGGATCTCTGAGTTCAAGGACAGCCCAGTCTATATAGTGAGCCCCAGGTCAGACATGGCTACAGAGTAAGACCCTGTCTCAAAAAAAGAAAACAAAAACAAAGTTCCTCACTCTTTGAATATACAGCACTGCTGTGTGTACTGCTGAGTAAGATACAGAAGAAATTCCTCTGGGACAGCCTGTGAGTGCTGATGGAATACCTGAGCCCTCTGTACAATTGCTGGTGTGTTAGGTGAAAGAAAAACTGCAAATAGAGCCTCAGAGAGCTCAGCTAAAGGATGCAAGTTCTGTGCATGGCACTGCGACTCCAGTTCCAGGAGGCCTGATTTCTGTAGCCTCAAGGATACCTGCACTCATGTGCATATACCCACACATACACATAATTCTAAAATAATCAAAATAAAATCTTAAAATTCTGTAAGCACGACATCTTTGAGTATAAAACTAATTCTTGCTGAACTCCAGTGATATTAGAAGCAGTGCTGCCCTGAGCTCTGCTGACTTTTCACCTACTATTCTAGGCAGCAGTAAGTCTCTTACTTACAGAGGTGCCTGTCCACTCAAAGCAAACGGATCACTTATTCCATACCATATTGGGTTTTAGGAACTTTCTTGGTGGGAGGAGGTGATTCAAGACAAGGTTTCTCTGTAGCCCTGGCTATCTAGGAACTTGCTCTATAGAACAGGCTGGCCTCCAACTCAGAGATCTACCTGCCTCTGCTTCCCAAGTACTGTGTTCAAAGGTCTGCATAACTACACATGGAACTTTTTCATCTCTTCTTTGAAAATCTGAAGAATTTGGCTTTTAAAGCTCACAGACTTACTATTAAATCTCTTACTGTCAACTCTGAAGGGCTGATCTTGTACCTTACCTGGTACCGTAATACTATACTAAAATATTCTATCACATAAAACACACTATTAATGCTTCCAAACTGAAAAGACTGCTTCATTATCATTCTTCTTCATTGCAGTTCTTTATTTGTTTATGTTAAGAAAGGGTCCCGTGTATCTCAGGCTGCACTCAACCTGATTCTGTATGCAAGGATGACTGTGAACTCCTGTCCCCACCTCCCAGGATCTGAGCCTACAGGCATAACCCACCGCTATCTGGTTTACAGAGTGCTGGGACTCAAACCTGGGAATGTGTGCATGCTTAACGCACTCTACCAAATCAGTTACTCCCCCTGATCCTGGATATCATTTCTCTCCCAATATTTTTAAACAAGAGTCACATACATGGATGGGTTGAATCAGAAAGTTTTCTAATTTCACTTTTATTTGTTTTTGCCCACTAAGACATCTCATTGGCCATAATTTTATTTTTTTAATATTGATCTATGCTTGAGTATAGAAGAAACATAAATTTTTATCTGCTTTAGGATAAAGTAGAATGAAATGCTAAAATAAATTAGAAATTAAAAGGTCTAAATTAGAACTTTTTCCAAATGTCATTACAAGTAAGTTTCACAAACTACTTTTTCTTGTTGTTTCCTTAGGTGTCAAGAAAATGTAGTTTCTAGCTGGGCAGTGGTGGCGTACACCTGTAAAATCCCAGCACTTGGGAGGCAGAGGCAGGTGGATTTCTGAGTTCGAGGCCAGCCTGGTCTACAGAGTGAGTTCCAGGACAGCCCGGGCTACACAGAGAAACCCTGTCTCGAAAAACCGAAAAAAAAAAAAAGAAAGAAAGAAAGAAAAGAAAATGTAGCTTCTAAAACAATGACTTATCAGGGAATAAGTGAAGTTGATAAATTATGGAAAGCATAACTTTAATTATTAGTTAATTAATTAATAAGGATGCAACTGAAGTTCTAAGAACAGACTGAGTTAATTATTGAAAACTCCATATTCGTACCTGAAACTACTACTCTGAAAATTCTTGAAAACACAAGAATACAGAAATTTACCTCTCATGAACCATCAGTGAAGAGTCATCATACATCATTCAGCCCTTGGAAGAAAACTCTGCCTCACTAGTGAGGAGATGAGAATGAAGAATTCAGGGTCTGGAGAGATGGTTCAGTGGGTTCAGTCATGGAAGCCTGAGGACCTGCTTTCAGATCCTCAGCAGCCATGTAAAAACCAGGCACAGCCACACATGCTTATAGCCCTAGCATTACAGGTTACAGAGACAGGCAGATCCCAAGAGTTTGCTGGCCAGCCAGCCTAACCAAAGCATCAGGCATCAGGACTTCAGGTGAGACCTGTCTCAAGGAAGTAAGGCAGAGAGTAACAGAGCCAAACATCTAGTGTTCATTGGCCTTTACCCATATCCATGCTACACATCAACACACACACACACACCACACACACACACACAAACATTAAAAAAAAAAAAAATCAGACAGTGATAGCACATGCCTTTAATTCCAGCACTCCAAGTTCAAAGCCAGTCTGGTCTACAGAACAAGTTCCAGGACATCCAGCAAGATACAAAGAAACCCTGTCTGGAAAAACTAAACAATCAAAAAGAATTTAAATACTGTGTTCATATTTCAATAAAAGTAATTTTGACCTGAAGGGCTCTGGGTAACACTTAGGACTTCCAAACCATAGTGAAAATCAAACTTAACATTGCATTACTCAAAATTAATAAGCACTACCCAGAACAGGATCTATCTAAACTTATAGCATTCCTGATAGGTCAGAGGGAAAAGCTAAGAACTGGCTTAGGACTTTGTCACCAAGGAAACTAAGATGCACTCTCTAAAGTGGTCAGCTCCACAAGCCTGGCTTTACTAAGGAAGGGAGCTCCAAAGGCATATAAAAGAACTTGTTTTTCTGTTTTGGTTTCTTTAAAAAACTAAAAAATATTGTAAGAATATGGTTTCACTTTTTTTTTTTTTTTTTTTTTTTTGGTTTTTTGAGACAGGGTTTCTCTGTGTAGCCTTGGCTGTCCTGGAACTCACCCTGTAGACCAGGCTGGCCTCAAACTCAGAAATCCACCTGCCTCTGCCTCCCAAGTGCTGGGATTAAAGGCGTGCACCACCACCGCCCGGCTATGGTTTCACTTTAATCCCAGGTGTGGAATAGGGGACTGTCCACAGCAGCTGACTATGATCTGCTTCGTTCTCTAGCAGGAATGCGATTTTGCCAGCTGCAGATATTTTCTGCGATTGTGTGATTGTGTGTGTGATGTTTGGAATTCTGGTGGGGTGTTGTTTGGCGGGTTGTTGTTGGTTGCTGTTTGTTAAGTAGTCTTGCACAAAGAAGAAACAACAAGAAATTAGATATCCTGATGGCAAAGATCAAATTTGCCCCAAGGAACTCAATGCTCCTAATCAGTAGGTAATCTCACCCCCTTTCTGACCCCTGATTCAGCCATCTCCCCCCCCCCCCAGACAGAGTTTCTCTGTATAGCCCTGGCTGTCCTGGAACTCACTCTGTAGACCAGGCTGGCCTCGAACTCAGAAATCCACCTGCCTCTGCCTCCCAAGTGCTGGGATTAAAGGCGTGCGCCACCACCGCCCGGCCGATTCAGCCATCTCTTTCCTTTCCTCTCTGTCCTTTTTTCTTTCTTATCTAGTGTTAGGGGGGTTGAAAGAGTGAAAAAAAGAAGGTGAAAAAGGGTGGAAGAAAGAAGCCATGAAGTAGCAAACAACCAACTACATTTTTCTTTCTCATTTTATTTACTTTTCTCCTGTGAACTTGGATCTCTATATAGCCCAAACTGGTCTTGATTTCCCAGCCGTCTGCAGGAGCCTCCAAGTGCTAGGATTACAGATGCACACCACCAACACCTGGCCTTCTTCCCATTGTTTGTTTGTGTTTGTGTTTTTGGTTTTTGTTGTTTTGTTTGTTTTGGGTTTGTTTTTTTGAGACAGTCTCTTGCTATGTATCCCTCAATCCCCCTGCCTCAGATTCTGAACTGCTAGTATTAGAGGTGTGTGCTATGATGCCCAGCAGGGACTTATTTCTTTGAGCAAATCCAGGGCTGGGTATGTGGCTCACAGGTACTGTGTGTTGTGGGTGCTCAAGGCCTTGGGTGGGATCCCCAGGACCCAGAACTATAAAAAACCAGACCTTTAACTATGCAGAAATCAAAGCAAATAGACAGAGGACAGGAGTGGGTGGGTCTGGGATTCAACAAAATCTCTTTCCTGGGCTAGTGAGATGGTTCAATGGGGAGAGGTGTTTGGGACCAAAACAACCTGAGTTAGATCTCCAGAACCATGGTGAAAGAAGAGAACTGACTCTTCAAAGCTGTCCTCTGATCTACACTAGCACTGTAGCATGTATGCATGGTCCCACACACAACATGGTCTCTATGGTTGGAGAGATGGCTCAGTAATTAAGAGCACTGAGTGCTCTTCCAGAGGACTCAGGTCCAATTCCCAATAGCTTATAACCATCTGTAACTCTGGTCCCAAGGGATCCATAGCCTCTTCTGGCCTCTGAGGACATCAGGCACAAAAGTGATGCAGTCACCCATGCAGACAAATACCCATAAACATAAAATAAAATTACAGATATATACTCACACACAACAACAACAGGAGAGGTGGTGTAGCACATCTATAATCCTAACATAAAAGGCTGAGGCCAGAGAGGATCAAGGACAGCTTGTGGTACATAGCAAGACTAGCCTGAAAGGAAAAAAAAAGCCTTTCTTCAGAGGGGTAAACAGGTAAAGAAGAGTGGGACAAGGAGACGAAAGCCTAAGATGACAGGAACATGGATGGACAGAATAAAGCAGAGTTCAAACACACCAAACAAGAAAATCAATACTGATGTGACAAGCTGGTAGAGGGTGGAAAGGAAGAGGAAACACAGGGAAGAGCTGCTGATGAGCTCTGAAGCTATACTGTTACCTTCCTTCCTGGCCAGGCTGCAGAGTAAAAATCCAGCAACTCACTGTCTGACAGAGCATTCAGGCTTCAGAGACACCAG
The DNA here is from genome assembly GCA_021653895.1 of Mastomys natalensis. Classification (NCBI taxonomy): domain Eukaryota; kingdom Metazoa; phylum Chordata; class Mammalia; order Rodentia; family Muridae; genus Mastomys; species Mastomys natalensis. Next base: position 195,387 of record JAJTUV010001694.1, read on the forward strand.
AAAACTGATAAACAAGGAACCAATGTAGACCACAATCTCAGCCTAAGACTCCAAGTCCACACTCACAGGCTGCACCTCTTCATCCATTTTGAAAGGGGAGGTAACAAGAATCTGCCCTTGAAGGCTGCTCTGCTGAGGAAAAAGGAACCCTCAATTGCCTGCTAAGGCCCAAGTGGTCTGTGAGAGAAACAGCTTTCTCTAGTAGCCAAAGGGTCAACACCCAGCACACAGAGAACAGGACAGTGGTGAAGGAAAGCTAGAGGGTCAGACCTTGGGTGTGGAGGAATATATGCCCTCTAACACTGGGATCTCAATTCTAGTGTAACTTTGGGCTGGCCTTTCAGTCATTATAAGCCTGCACATTCACCAACAATATTGATGACACAGAAATATGGACAGGTAGTCAGTAGTAATTTTAATAAAAAAAAAATTACCAATTATTGAAGCTTAAAAAAAAACAAAAACAAGAGGTGGAGAAGAGGAAGAAAGAGCTACAGGGCATGGGGGATCAATCACACAGGGTTTCTCTGTAGCCCTGGCCTGGCATTCACTGTGGAGTAGGCTGGCCTCCAACTCAGGATCCACCTGCCTCTGCCACCTAGGATTAAAGGTGTGTACCACCACTGCCTGGCATATTTTCTACCAATTCTAACTTTTTTGTTTTGTTTTGTTTTAATTAGCTGTCTGAAATTATTTAATTAGCTGTCATGTACATGTTTTTAAGAAGTGTGTGTGCACGTGTGTGTGTGTGTGTGTGTGTGTGTGTACAAAGAGGCCAGAAGATGGTGTCTCATCCCCTGGAACTGGAGTTACAAGTAGCTATGAACCACCTGATGCTAAGAACTGAACTCAGAAAGAAAAACAAAAACCACACCTATGGGACAGTGGTCACTGGGAAGGCCAGGAAGAACAAGATTTCTTTAACCAATGGCAGAGAAATACTAGCATGCATCCCTTTTGCTCACTTAGAACTGTGAGTTCCTCAGAGAAACATACTTAGTTGTTCAACTGGAATAGTAGTTATGACCCCCAAATGCCCTTCTAGAACTTTACATGCACCCATGGCTTACAAACATCCCTACAAGATAGCTGTTTTGTGTTGTTTTTTTGAGACAGGATCTTGCTATATGGCACAAGATGTCTTTTAGCTTGCAATCTTATTGCCTCTTCCTTCCAAGAGCTGCACCACAGGAGCTAAGATAGGTACCTGTCAATATTCCACTTTGTCAAAGATGAGTGGCTGGGCAGAAGAGTAAAAGACGCTAAAGGCACAGTAGAGGCTGACCATGATTCCAGGGAATTTAGCCCTAAACCTGCTCATAATTACAGCAGGACCATGTAATGAATCTCAAAACATATTAAGATCTCTTAATTCTGCTAGAAGTTCACCTCAATGCTATGCTACGCCAAGCAGTCAAAGGAACATACTTCCTATGACTAGAGAATCAGTCATTTTTAACATCTGTGGAGGGCTGTAATGTAGGTCAGAATGCTTGCCTAATATGCAGGAGACCCTCCTGGGTTCAATCCCTAACAAGGAAAAGGAGAGGGAAAAGAAGGGAGAAAGAGGAGGAAAAGAAATAAAAGAGAAAGTGAGAGAGCTCAACACTACTAAGCAACAACCCACAAGTGACCCCAAACACCACATGGAATGACAGTGGAGGAGAGGTGGGAAGAGATGGTACAAAGGAAAGGTACCGAAGGTGGGAGGAAGACTCTGGGCAAACAATTCTCAGAACAAGCAGGTCACTATCGCAGTAACAGAAGCAGCCAGCTCCTAGGCTGGAGCTATCTACAAGTAGCATAAACCAAATTACCAAAGTTCCATACATCAGATTTTCTGCTTTTGAGGAGATTAGGAAACATTCCTGCTCTACCTCCCAGTACTAGCTACTGAGTCTTAGAACTTAGCTCAGTCTCTATAACATCCAAACAATTGATAACTCTAAGAAGGCAAACTATGGCTAAGTACCTTTATGTTGCCAAAGACAGAAAGCTGTGCCCCTCCTATCCTCCTGGGAGCCTGAAGCAGCTGCATCACACTGCACATACTCAAAGGGTTCAAGGTCACTGAGCTTAAAGTCTACATTACATGAGCCAGGACTCAGGATTCCCAATTCTCTTCCACACTCCAAAAGAGGAACCAACCACAGACCCCAACCCTTCCTTCTGGACAGTCTGATCTTTTGACAATGAGTAGGAAGGGGGCCCAAGAAGAAATTGTACCTTAGAGCTTCCAAGAAAAGTACATAAAACAGACCAGTTGATTTGAAGTTCAGCATGGGGTACAGAAAAAGCCCCCTTTCAGAAGAGGAGATCCAATTCCCATACTCATTTGGGTACTTGCAGAGGGTGGAAGGTTGTTTACAGAGGTCATACAAGCTCAACAGCTCATTCAGTCTACAGGAGGCAGACCTCTGTGTTGCCAATTTCCCAGAGAGGACAAGGAAGATAGACTGGCCTTGTGTAAAACCAGCTTGACTGGTTCTACAGTGCAGCCCCGCGCCTGCTCCACCTACCTCACATGGAGAAAGAAAAGGCCAGAAGGGTGGCTAGGAGCAATCACTGAATACACCTCTCTCCTCTCTTTCTCCATGTCTACCTCACCTACCTGGCCCCAAGGACCCAAGCCAGTATGAGCATCCAACTCCACCTGTCCTACCAAACCTGTGCCTTACTCTTGGTTTCACAAGTCTAAATTTAATGATTTTGTACACCACCCTGTTAATGAGAATATCTCAAAGTAGAAGTGAGTACAAACCAAAAGACAAGACACCTGTGGGAGAACCTACAGACAGCATGCCAGACAAAGACATACAGATCAAGGGATACACACCCCAAAAGGAGGAGTTGGGGCACTGAGCAGGGCAAGAAAAATGGAAGCCCTCTCTTTCTGAGAGATAACTGGAAACCAAGAGGCCAGATTCTCTTGGTACTGTTTCAAAATTGGTGGTCCCATCCCAATCTAAGAGCAATAGCAGGGGCTGGAGAGATGCCTCAGGTTAAAAGCACATACTGCTCTTCCAAGAACCTGGGTTGACTCTCATCACAGCTGCCTGTAACCATGTGGTGGTAGTGCATGCCTCTATTCCAGTATTCTGGAGGCAGAGGCAGTTCAATCTGAGTTCCAGGCCACCAGCCAGAACTACATACAAATAAACAAGCAAACTAGCAAAAGGGGGTTGGGGAAGGAAGCGATGGCTCAGAAGTTAAGAGCACTTGCTGCTCTTTCAGAGGACCTAGGATCCAATGCCCTCTTCTGACCTTTTCAGGTACCAGGCATACAGGTAGTACACAAACATACATATTTACACATAAAATAATAAGGAAAAATTTAAAGTCCCCATCAGAAAGAAGACCTTATTAAAATACTAATAATTTTTGCTTTCATTTGTTTGAGACAGAGTCTATGTAGTCCTGGCTGTCCTAGAACTTGCTATGTAGACCAGGCTGGCCTCAAACTCACAAAGATACACCTGCCTCTACTGGGATTGGCGGTGTGTGCTACCATGCCTGGATATAATAATTTTTTAAATAAAAAATTAAAAACAGCTGGGTGGTGGTGGTGCACGCCTTTCATTCCAGCACTTGAGAGGCAGTGACAGGCGGATCTATGAGTATGAAACCAGCCTGGTCTACAGAGTGAGCTCCACTACAGCCAAGTCTATACAGAGAAACCATGTCTCAAAAAACATAGGAACAAACAAATAAGTAAATAAGTAACAATGGTATTCAGTGGCTTATCCCAAAAAGTTGTGGTGGGGGCAGTGACATTCTGCTGGGTTAAGCAGGGGATAGCCTGCAGCCTCCAGTGCCAGCATGGGGAAAGGGTGAGTTCCTCCCCCAGGAGGTTTGTAAAGGCTTATTCTTTCTTGTGCTGAAACAGAAGGGAAAGCACGCAGCTAACACTTCAGTGACTCATGCTCACGTTTGATGAAGGCTGGGAGAAAGCCTGGAGAACCCAAGCTTCAAGTGCAAAACTACAAATACTGGAATCTCCCATCAAGAGAAGGAAACTCAGTCACCTATCCTGTTTGTCATCTTGCTGAGATTCCAAGGAAGGGCCAGGTTGAAACACCATCCTTTCCATCCTTTGCTTTGATAGGAAAGCATAAAACCTGGCAGCAGCTACATAGGTAGAAGGGAACAAAGCAAGCCCTCCACACATACTCCTCAGCACAGAGGCCAGGCAGCTGGGCCCACAACTTAACCAAGCAGAGGGAAACAGCTGAACCTGGGCCTGGGTACAGCAGGAACCTTGGTCAAGCAGCCTAAGGGAAGGAAGATGACCAGGCAGCCTCTTGGCCCTTTCCATCTGCTGAAGTACCACATCCCAACCCATTAATGGGCTTCAAAGTGCTGCTGGGGGGAGTCCATTTAGCACAGACACTATCATGGGACCAAAGGTGGTACCCAGCCCCCAACCCACTTGTCAATAATGTGCCACAAAGTCTGAGGCCTGAATGCATTCTAAGCAAAATATTCATTCAAGTCAACATAATAATACATATGTAGGGCCATTGTAGAAACTCCTGGGGGAAGAGAAATGCCAGTTAGGTAGCTAAGTGCTCCATGAGAAACAATTCATGAAGAAGGCCTGGGGCTAGGCCTAGTCAAATGCCCTCTGAGAATCTGGCTGTTCTTTCAAAGGGAGACAGTCTAGCCAGAGAAATGCTGACTCCTGAGAGATAGATCTCACCATACAAACCTCTCAGGCAAACAAAGTTCTCCACTCTTTTTACCTCATTAAGTATCAACTAGGTCAAGACATGTATGCCCAAGATTCTCAGCCCAAACTATGGTCACAGTCTAAAAGATGCAGCTATCCCTATGCAAACTTGATTTCAATCCAAAGCAGGCCAACTTTCAACCTCTTACTTGTACCATCTGTTTAGCTAGTTCCCAAATCCTCAGAATGGAGAAGCATTATTATAATTCACTACACAATTACTTTTAAGGTCAAAGGGTACAGTGTCGCTGTCATGTTTCAGAGAGACATTACTCTAACAACTCTCATACAGAATCTCTAAGGCCCAGCAGATGAAACTGTGAGGTCCGACATTCACTCACATCCACACCCCAAAGGCAGGAGCCCCACTTCATCATCAAGAGTCAAATCACAGAATCCCACATCATCAAAAATGAAGTATTCAGACCAGTGCTGACCAAAAGGAAACTCGAATCTCACAATGTGTCTATGGAATGGCTTAATTCTTCTACCAAACTCATTCTCACATTCACCTTAATGGAAAGCAAACCTTCAGTCTGTGCACGCTGGGCAAATGCTACACCATTAAATTACATCTACAGTCTTTTTACTTTGGATCTTGAGAGACAAGAGTAAAAATTGCTGGCCTTGAATTTATCCTGTAGCTCAGACAGAACTTGGACCTGAGCCTGCCTCAGCTCCAGTGTACCCAGAGTTCCGAAACCACACAACTGCTGGGTATGAGGCTTTTGTTGCTGCCGTCATTGTTATCATTATCACCACCACCACCACCACCTTTATTTAGTGTGTGTGTGTGTGAGTGAGAATGAGAACAGGCAACAACAAGAGAGCTAGAGAGCTAGAGAGCGAGCAAGTGAAAGAACGAGAGCAAGTATGTGTGTATGGAAGTATCTTGCCAGAGTGAGTTCACCAAGTATGTGAACCTCAGGGATCTAGCTCAGATTATCAGGCTTGGTGGCAAGTGCCCTCGCCCATTAAGCCATTTTGTCAGCCCTCAGCAGTATGTTTTTATAGGATTCTATAACTTAGATTTGCCCTCTTCTTCAATCTTCCAAACTCCTCTTTGAGAATATATTCTGCCACCCATTCTCTAGAAGGGTTAGGGGCAGCACTGTCATTTGACTGATAGGTAGCAAAGGTTCCTGTTTCCTATCAGATACTTTGTTTCCAGGGTCTGAAGCTATGTGTCCCCTCCCCCAGAAGTTAGGGAAAGCTCTAGCCTGGGGCAGGTGAACTCTGGAAGTTGTACCCTTCTCCACACTTGATTATTAAGGCTGCTGCTGGCTGGAAGACAAATAGTCATCTTGTTGATTGCTTTCAAGGCTGCCAAGCCTCCAGGCCAGCAGAGCCATTTGGAAAAGCAGCTCACAGAAAGCTCAGCTCACAGACTTAAGAAACCCCTGAAACCACTAGCCCCAGGTCAGAATCCTACAAAAGGAAGCCATCTCTGGTGAAAATGCACATCTGAAATCAGGTGTCACCAAAATTATCTTCAAGACAGAGCTTGGCTTTCTTTTATCTACTTTCACTGTTAGAAGCAGAGTTGACAGCAAACAGGCAATCCTCTGCAACATAAGGTTTATTTTTATGCTTCAACAAGTTCTGTGTGTTTCAGAAGTGATCAAAGAGCTCCTAGAAACAGCTTATCAGCCACAATCTTAAAGAAAGAGGGAGAAAAGGAACAGGAAGAGATTGGAAACATCTATGAAAGTTTGCTTATTCTCTGGTAAAACCAGTATAAATAATTTAAATCTGCCGGGCGGTGGTGGCGCACGCCTTTAGTCCCAGCACTTGGGAGGCAGAGGCAGGCGGATCTCTGAGTTCGAGGCCAGCCTGGTCTACAGAGTGAGTTCCAGGACAGCCTGGGCTACACAGAGAAACCCTGTCTCGAAAAAAAAACCAAAAAAAAAAAAAAAAAAAAAAAAAGAAACTGATTTAATAATTTAAATCTAAATAAAGTGAGGGTGGAGAGGGACCTGCCCAGCCGAATTCTTTGCTTTTTATTTCTAACACTGAGGTAACTGCGATGACTGGGCTTCCACAATGGCTTTGCTATTTGCAATGGGACTGAGGAGGTTTCAGTTTCAACTTGGTAGCCAGGTCTATTCTAAAGAAGGTGGATGTTGAGGAGCTGACTCTTGTTTTTTGGGTTTTTTTCTAAAGCATACAGGGCTGGGCTGTGCAGTATACAGCACTTGTCTATCAAGAGCAAGGCTCTGAGCAAATCTTCAGCAGCACAAGAAACAGAGAAACAGCTAGGCACCTGTAAGAGGTGTGCATGAAGTTGACAGTGCAAGTGGAGAATCAGGAACTGACTCCACGAAGCTCAGCTCATGAAGACTAGAAACAGAGCCCAGGAGGCACAGAATGACAAGGCAGCCTCTGCTGACAAGGCAGCCTCTGCTCTGGACTGAGTGATCACAGAGCAACTCACGTGCCACACTGGCCACTGATTACCACTCTCTGAAATCCGTGTACATGTGCCAAGCCTCCATGATCCAGTACTGTGTGAAGCACATCTGAGCACACAGAACAAAAGAGCAAGCAGACCAATAATGCATTTACACTCAGTAAACAGTCAAAGAAACAACACAGGGTCCACTCTCTCTGCCCAACACAATGCCCCACAGCCTCTCTGGGGAACAGGCAGGTCAACCACTCCCCAAATGCCTGAAGGTGCCAGTCAGTCACTTGGCCTCCTTCTCCCTGCTCATAATCAAATCTGGGGAAGTTCTCCAGTTAATCAAGGTCTAACTACTGAAAGAAAGGTAGGAGAAAAGGGATGTACAGAGCAGCCTCAAAACAGCCTAGACAAAGTGTTTCCCAAAGGAGAGACACAGCTGGCAAGCAAGGGACTGTGCAACACAGACCAAGCTCCTCAGTTTACGTACGACGTTCTCTGTCCCAGGCAGGACTAGCTGCCAGACCCAGGCATGAAATAAATCAACCACCCCTCCCTCTCAACCCCTGCTCTGCCCCAACAGCAAACAGTCCATAGGTATTATGGGTCCACCATGACAGAAAACTCTGTCCTGATGCCTTTAGCTCCGATGTGCCCAGATACAGACAGCAACAGAGTAATAAAGCAGAAAAGTACAGGAAAGGAAAAAGAGAGAAAGAGGGCTTCTCGGAGGAGGAAGTTGATGCTAAGCAAATACAGCAGCAGCGCTAGCCTACCTGGCTACAAAGAAAACAGGGAACAGTAGAGAAACACGAAGGGTGCTGATGAGTAAAGTATGCTCCTTTCCAACACGTTTGTGTTTAGTAAAATTCACCCAGAAACATGTGACAGGCAAGGGACTGTGCAAACAGCAGGCAGCAAGGCACACTAGAGACAGAGAAACAAAGGAGAGAAGTGTAAAGTGGACTCTTTGGTTCACAGGTGACAGGATGACACAGAAAAGGCAAAAGCTTGGGTGACAAAAAACAGTGATTGCCAGGATTAAAGGGCAAGCATAGGGCCCAGTGGCTGACCCGCAGCATAAGTAGCTAGCATACACCCTGGGAATGGCAAAGGCTGGCCAATAGAAAGGGAATGGACATCGCATACAAGGTGTAAACAGACAGTAAGGGGAATAGGAGACCCATTGGGACAGGGAAGGCAGTACTGATTAAGGAGGTATAGTAAGAAAGATGGGGGAAGGTTGAGCAATAGGAAGTAGCAAACAAGGAGGAAGATACTATGATACTATGAGAAGTGACAAATACCAGTTTGGAAAGACAATATCTGAATTTGTGTTGCAGTGTAAGTAGGCAGTAAAGCAGGGACTGATGCAGCTGATGCAGCTGGCAAAAGACTGAGCAACAGGTTATGTTAATACAGCCAGCCTAAAACACTGTCTTTCCCACGGTAGAGCGAGAGCCCAGGGATAATCTGGAAGAGCATTCAGACAGGAGGCCCAGGGACTTAAATGCCAAACCCCAGGGGGAAGAGAACAGGAGCGATCCAAAGACTCTGAAGGGAGCGGTGACTGGAACCCCAAAGGCAACCTGTGGGAAAACTATGCGCATGACAGCTGTATGGGAAACACGGAAGCGACACATGCCAGTGCCAGGAGCTTGGGAGCTCCTGCCGAAAAGAAGGGAAAGTGATTAGCAAAGAGTAGGCGAACAATTTGGAAAGGTGACGAGGGTGGAGCTGGTGGGTTGCAAGCAACAGGGAGAGCCCAATTTGGAACGGGAAAGGAGGATAGAAAAAGCTAGTGAAGTAAGAGGGGTTAGGGATTGAGAACACACTCCGAGGCGCGGACTCTTGAGGGAGAAAACCGAGGATTGAGAGAGCCGGTGCGGGAAGAGGGGGTACAAAGCTTGAAAGAGGTGGGCAACAATCCGCGGCAAATCGCGGGGTGCTATTCGAGGAGCAGGAAGGTGGCTGCCTTTAGCGTGGGTGGAGGAAGACCAGAAAGGCCCCTGAGAGAAAAGGAAAGAGAAGGGGAAGCTGGGGAGATAGCACGGAAGAGCGCAGGAGGGCGGTGAGAGGTGAGGGGCGTTTGGCAGAGATACAAGTGTGCAGCTCAGTCAGGACAAGGTGGGTCCCAGGTCAGGACTCGGAAGAGGGATGTGCAGGGCTGGAACCCGGGGCCAGATGACAGCCTAGGCTTGCAGAAGAAAGCAGGAGCACGAGGAGAGCAGAGGGAGGGAGCCTCCGTAAGGTGCAGGGGCCCAGCCACAGAATTAGGGGAGCCCTGAGGGCTCCTTACCTGCTCCGTGTCCCTTTCGTTCAGCGTGGGTAGGGGGGTCCGAGCGCTGGACATGGCGCCGGTATCTCAGGGGAGGGAACGGAGAAGCTTGGAGGAAGGGAGGAAAGGGAAGGCTAGGAGCCCGGCCGGGCGGGGCTTCTCACAGCAGGAGCACCCGCTGCATGGGCCCCGGCCGGGGGTGCGGGGAGGCCGGGCGATGGCTCACGCCAGCCCGGTGATGCGCCGCTCGGGCTAGGCCTCGCCGGCTCCGAGCGGCTATGGACCGCACCCCCCCGACCCCCGGCTGGGTTGTGCCGCCTTTCGGCCCGGCCGCGCCGCTCCGCCTACTCTCAACCGCCGCAGCCGGCCGCCTGCCTCGCTCCTCCCCTGCCCTCAGCCGCACTGCTCCGCGCCCGACACACAGGCAGCCGCCGCCGGACCTGCTGCTCCCAACATGGCCGCCACCACCGCCAGCCCTCGGCTCTTTCCGCCGGCAAGAGCCGGAAACATCCGAAACAAGTAGGAACGGGAGGGGGAAGAGCCTTTTCCTCTCGGCCCAGAGACTATGGGTGAATTCCGGAAACTACCGAAGAAGGTAATCCCCGAGGACGCGCGCACCTCCTAGATTCCGAAGACCAAGCTTCGGCTCTGTTTACGGAAATCCACGAAGAGACTCTCCGCACCTCCAGAGCCAACCAGCAGCCACGCCTACCGGCCTTTCTCCGCCCACTTTGAGCAGGCTTTCGGCAGTTTCCGGAAACAGCCGAAGAAGCTCCGCGTGTGCTAAACCGGCCACGCCCCCGTTCCTTCGCTCAATCGAGAGCAGTAGTCAGCCATTTCCGGCAACACCCGAGAGCTGCCGAGATTAAGAGTCTATCTCTTCGTTTCTTTCCGTCAGTTTTCGTTTCTTTTCAAACCTTGGACAGGCGTGGGACACCTGTACCAGTTGTTTGACTTAGAAAATACAGCTATTAGCTGTTCCTACAACTGGTGTCCTTTGAGCCTAACGTCAACTTCCCATCCGCATGTTTGTCTGTTAACTCATAAAATCCACCTTATCACTCAACCTTTCTATCAACATGTGAGTCAACTGCCAAATGTAGTGTCACCCTGTTGCTCATCTCCTACTTTGCACACCCACCCATCTTCCGACTGTCTTGGCTTCTAGATATCCATCCAACAGCCCCCTCATTGAGTGAGTCCCCTCATTCCCCCGAAAGGCCTGGGACAGGCACCGGGTTAGCATCCTTGAAACTTAATAGTGGATAGGCACACACCTTTAGCATACAGCTCAGTATTGAGAAAAATGCTTGTGTGATCTCGAGGGCCTGGAATCACATAACAAAGGCCAGCAAAAGAACTCAGTTTGATCCTTGAGGTCCCACATAGTGAACGGAGAGAACCACGTCTAAAATGTTCCATGCGCATGCTACTCTATACACTAAATGAAAATGTAATTAAAATAGATTTTTTACAAGTTTAAGAGATGGTTTAGAAGTCAAGAGGAAAGACTGGTTGCTCTCCCAGAGGACAGAGGTTTAGTACCTAGCACTCATATGGTGGTTAACAACTGTCTAACTACAGTTCCAGGTGATATGATACCTTCTTCTGGCTTCCACTAGATTACACAGACCTCCATACAAGCTAAGCACTCATATACACAAAGTTAAATAAGTAAATATTACATAATGGGCCAGAATGATGGCTCATTGATTAAGAGCACTTACTGCTTTTCCAGAGAACCTGGTCAGGTCTCAGCATCCACAGCAGGTGGCTCACTACCCACTGTAACTCCATTTCCAGAGGATCTGATGCCCTCTGGTCTTTACCAGCACCCGCATGCAAGTGGTACACATAAACCCTTAAAAGCACAAACATATACACATACAAATAAGTATTTCTTTAAATTACACATAACATTTCCTTTTTGCTGTTGGTTTTGATCCTACGACAAAGTTTCACTCTGTAAACCAGACTGGGCAAGACTTCATAGAGCTGCCTCTGCTTTCCATGTGCTGGGATTAAAGGTGTGCACCACCATGCCCAGCCAGGGGTTTGTTGTTGTTTTGGTTTTTGTTTTTTGGAAATGGTATTAAGTACCCCAGGCTGGCCGTGATATGTAACCAATGGTGGTTGAACTCCTGATCTCCCTGTCTCCATTTCCTAAGCACTTTGATTACAGGTGTGCACTACCATGCCCAGCCTTAAATTACTTTTTAAAATATTCTACAATGTTTAAGTCTGGAGAGACCATTTCATTTTCATTCTCATTTCAAATCTCCCTTCTCAGCTGGAGAGATAGCTCAGCGGTTAAGAGGACTGACTGCTCTTCCAGAGGTCCTGAGTTCAATTTTCAGCAACCACATGGTGGCTCACAACCATCTGTAATGAGATCTGATGCCCTCTTCTGGTGTGTGTCTTAAGAAACTACAGTGTACTCATATAAATAAAAGTAAATAAATCTTCAAATCTCCCTTCTAAAACAAAGAAACTTATGGCAAAAGAAAAGGCATTGAAAACAAGGATTCGGGCTGGAGAGATGGCTCAGTGGTTAAGAGCACCCACTGCTCTTCCAGAGGTCCTGAGTTCAATTCCCAGCAACCACATGGTGACTCACAACCATCTGTAATGGGATCTGATGCCCTCTTCTGGTGTGTCTGAAGACAGTTACAGTGTACTCACATACATAAAATAAATAATTATAAAAAAAGAAAGAAAGAAAACGAGGATTCCTGGGGTTGTACGACACAGTAGGGGAGATTTAATTAACTCCCACACCATGCAGGAGGCCCTGGGGTCAATCTCTAGCACCAAAAATAAAATACAGACAACCAAAACAAAAGGATTCCTCAAGCTGAGTACCATGGTTTGTCCCTGTAATCCTACCACTAGAGAAGCAGAGGCAGAAAAATAGATAGTTCAAGGCCAGTCTGGTCTACATAATGAGTTCCAGGACAGGCAGGGCTACATAGTAAACACTCATCTCTAAACAAAACAAAAACACCAAGACAAGTAGCTAGCTAGATGGCTCAGCAGTTACAAGCTTGTTACTCTTTCAGAGGACATGGCAGCTCACAAAGCTCTTCTGGCCTCCATAGGCACTGCATGTGCATAGTGTGTATGCAGACAAGCAGGTAAAACTGTAAAAATAAAAATTTAAAAACTAAAGTTTAAAAAACGTTCCCCAGCAGGGCAAGGTGGCATGCTTTTAATCCCAGCACTTGGGAAGCAGAGACAGGTGGATTTCAAAGTCAGCCTGCTCTACATAGTGAGGTTCAAAACGGCCCTGTCTTGGTACAGGATGGGAGGATGACAAACCCTCAGAACAGCACAATGAATTGACCAGACCCCTTGAAGAAGTCTCTTTCCTTTTCTGGGCCTCAATTTCCCTGTTGATAAGTGGGTTTGTTGAATTCAACAACCCTGAGGTCTTTTTCAGCTTTGGAAAAGTGCCAGCTCTTAACAGGAAGTCCATGTAGGACCTAAGTCCACCCTTCCCTTTCCTCTGGAGTCTACCAGATCTGTCCATTCTGTACCCAACATAAAACCACAGAGTTACTTAAAAGATTATGAGACTTTTGTACGTGTCATTGTTTATCTGTATCTTGATTAGAGTTTTCAAACATGGATTTTGTAGCTGACGGCACACTGTTGAAGTCCCACGAGCAGAGGCGATAGCTCCATAGCTCCGGCTGACTTCTGCTTCAGGCTATCCTGCCCAGGGTTCCACAGAAGCTAGAACTAGACCCCTGATCCTCACCCTAGGCTCAACAGGAGGGACAGAGCCTGGGTCCATGAATGTAAAGAAGTTGAGAGAGCTCCTGGGGTCCTGGGGAAAGGACTACCTAACTGCTGAGCCATTGCTCCCGGTGTGAGCGAGCTGTGCAGTGCAGGGAGGAGGAAGGAAGCACTCTGTAAGGCATCAGGACCAGTCACTCCACAGGACTCCAGGAAGCTTCCCCATGCCCTCCACCAGCGCCACACAAGCCACCTCTGAGAAAGAAGCTCTAAGCAGTACTGTAGAGTGGTGGGAAAAGGGGTGGAGGTCATACCACGCCCCCACCCCAAATTTAAACATGAGAATGATCTGCCCTCTGGTGGCTAAAGGGAGTCACATTGCTGATCTGGTGCTAGATGTCACTTCTGGGATCAAAGTCTGAAGAGCAGGAGGAGAGAGAGGAAACTGTTGAAGGAGAAGGGCAGACACATTCAGGGAGCTCCTCCTGACCTAAGATGATGCTGCCTCAACAAGATACCAGTCAAATGCAGTGGGAGATATTTAAATCTCCAACCAAATATGACTGGTCAATAAAAACACAACTCAGTAATTATGAATATATTCTGTAAGCCTAGATTGGGCAGATACCCCTACACTACTCTATTCCCCAGCTATGAGACCCTTATAACGAGGGTTTTCCAGACCCTGCATTTGTCCTACCTCCTGCTTCCCAGTCATCCTCCTCCGTCGTCTTCTCTCTTCTCTCTCCCTGCTTCCTCTTTGATCTCTTCCCACCAACCTTTATATCTCCACCTCCCCTTCCTCTGCCCAATCACTGGCTCCAGCCTTTATTTTACAAATTAAGATGGGCAGAAGGTTCACTAGAATTCACCTGTGTAAAGACTTCACCGGAAAGGGGAATTAGCATCAAAATACAAGACCTAGGAGATCTACAACAGTCAAACCTAGATCTTCCACTTGATCACTTCTCCTCTTCCTGTCACAAGCTGCCTAACCAGTTAACTCCTTTTGATCCAGCCTCTGGACACAGCAGAATATCAAATCTAATTCCCGTGACATCTGTACTTGGGTAAAACTCTGTCCTCAACTCCCCAGTAGGCTTTAGGCAGGATTCACTTTGTGGGCCATTTACCTATGAGGTCACATGCAGCCCTGTTCTAGGAAAACCTTTGGGCTAGGTTTAATGTAAAGTTGTCATTCTTATGAAAAAAAATTTATTTAAGCTAAGAAGACTCCTGTTTTAGTGTGTGTGTGTTATATGTATGAATGTGTATGTTTGTGCTCTTGTGCATATGGATACACTTAAATACATGCCAGTGCCTACACAACAGAAGTTCAGTGTCTTTTCTTAGGTTCTCTTCATCTTGGTCTTTGTCACTGTTTATTGATTTGTGTGTCCATATTCCACAGAGTACATACAGAGGTCAGAGGACAACCTGTGGGAGTTGGCTCTCCCTTCCACTAGAGTGGGAACTTGAGTCTTCAGGCCTGGAAGCAAGGGCCTTATCCACTAAACCATCTCACCAGTTTTCCAACATCATTTTGTCTGTTTTTGTTTTGGAGACTATCCTGAAATTCATTATAAAACCACAGGCTGGCCTCAAATTCACAACAATTTGCCTGGTGAAAGCTATGTCCAGACCAACCAACCACTTTGTCTTTTTGCTCTATTCTCTCTTTTTGAGATTTGTATATGAACATTTTACCTACATGTTTGCATGTACATCTGACCACTCTCTGCATGCTTGGTGCCCTCTGAGATCAGAATAGGCTGTTAGAACTCCTGGAACTAATTCTATGGGTGTCACGTTATAGATGGTTTATACATCTCAAATGTTGGGAGCTGAATTCATGTCCTCTGCAAAAGCAGTCAGTCCCTTGTTATTTTTTGTCTGTGTATTTCTGTTTTTCTTTTGAGAGAAAGTCTCTCTGTGTAGCCCTATGTGTCGTAGAACTCATTATGTAGACTAGACTGGCCTCAAATTCACGGAGATCCTCCTGCTCCAATCTACCAGTGCTGGAACTAAAGGTGAGCACCTTCTACACCTGGCTTTAAGGACAAGGTTTTTGAACTGAAGCTCAGATCAGCTCGGCAAATTCTAGGGATCTGCCTCTCAGAACATCCTGGTGTTAAGGTTGTAGATATGCTACCACATACTGATTAATTAAGTTTTGTATGTGAGCCATGAGGATCTGAACCCAGGTCCCATGTCCCACGTATTATGTAGATGGTCCTGGTTGTGGGAGAAAGCTTTGTGCTTGTTTCAATATGGTTTCAAACTGCCTGGCTAATACTCACTCTAAATCAGTATCCCTGGTAGAGAGGTCTGCCTCACTCTACATGACTGAGGGGAAAGCTCTCAGTGGCACACCTCTGTTAGGGATGATCTTTCTTCTTCTGCCTCCCTCAGCTTCCACAGGTATTGCAAGACCCAGGTCAGATGTTACCAGGTGAGTAGCTGCCTGAAGCTACCTTGTTTTTTTTTTTTTTTTTTTTGGTTTTTTGAGACAGGGTTTCTCTGTGTAGCCCTGGCTGTCCTGGAACTCACTCTGTAGACCAGGCTGGCCTCGAACTCAGAAATCCACCTGCCAAGGCCGGGCGGTGGTAGCGCACGCCTTTAATCCCAGCACTTGGGAGGCAGAGGCAGGCGGATTTCTGAGTTCGAGGCCAGCCTGGTCTACAGAGTGAGTTCCAGGACAGCCAGGGCTACACAGAGAAACCCTGTCTCAAAAAACCAAAAAAAAAAAAAAAAGAAAAAAGAAATCCACCTGCCTCTGCCTCCCAAGTGCTGGGATTAAAGGCGTGCGCCACCACTGCCCGGCTACCTTGTTCTTGTTAAAAGTCATTGTTGCCCCACATCACTAAAATCTTCAAACACACTTGACACATCTTCACTGTGCAACTACAAGCAGCCAGGCACTGTCCTGGACCCTCAAGTATATCAGAGAACAAGTTGCTCTGTGCACCGTGGGACAAATTTTCCAATGAGGAGAAAACAACAAACAAACAGCATTAAGTGCTGTCAAAAAAAAAAAAAGTCCACCATCACCAAAGACTCAGGGAGTCTCTCTTTTTTTTGTTGTTTTTTTTTGTTTTTTTGTTTTCTTTGAGACAGGGTTTCTCTGTGTAGCCCTGGCTGTCCTAGAACTCACTCTGTAGACCAGGCTGGCCTCGAACTCAGAAATCCGCCTGCCTCTGCCTCCCAAGTGCTGGGACTAAAGGCGCGCGCCACCACCGCCCAGCTCAGGCCAGAGGATGGGGCAGGCATGGGGGATGGGAGAATGGGGGATAGAGGGAGGGGTAGAGCTGGGGAATGCTGTCTTTTGAACATGACAGGGCTGTGGCACTCATGAACACACACAAGACCTGCACAAGTTCAAACCAATGATATCTGTCAACATTATATGGCAGGCAGCACTAACTGGAGTTATGGGGTTACAAATTAAAAAAAAAAAAAAAAAAGTTGGTCACATCAGTACACACTTTTAACCCCAGTACTCCGGAGGCAGAGGCAGGCTGATCTCTGTGAGTTTGAGGCCAACTTGGTCTAGTCGATAGAGCAAGGTCCAGAGCAGCCAGGGCTATACAGAAAACTGTCTCAAAAAAACAAAAAAAGAAAAAAGAAGAAAGGGGAGGGGAGGGAAAGGGAAAGAGGGAAGGAGGCCTGTCAGGGATGCCACTCGAATGGGAGGGGAGAAAGAGGGAGAAAGCGGGTGGTGTGATCAAGATACATTATATACATGTAAGAAATTTTCAAAGAATAAATATGAATTCAAAAGAAAAAATAGGGCCTGGCGGTGGTGGCACACGCCTTTAAAATCCTAGTACTTGGGAGGTAGAGGCAGGCGGATTTCTGAGTTCGAGGCCAGCCTGGTCTACAGAGTGAGTTCCAGGACAGCCTGGGCTACACAGAGAAACCCTGTCTCGAAAAACCAAAAAAAAAACCAAAAACAAAAAAAGAAAGAAAGAAAAAATAGAAAAATAAGAACACAGAAAAAACAGTAGATGGCTGAGGAGATGGCTTAGAGGGTAAGTGTGCTTGCTGTACAAGAATGAGGGCCTGGTTTGAATCCCAGCACCTAGTGAGAAGGCAGGCACTGGCCACATACACCCCACATCTTCAGTACCGCAGTAGGGCAGAGACAGAAAGATTGATAAACCTGACAGCTCCACCGTCAGTGAGAGACCCTATCTCAAAGGAATGAGCCTTTGTGTGTAAGCACCAGTTTACATAGCTCCATATTCAGGTGCATTTACTACACTCACAGACACCACACTCATACACACACAACCAACCATAAAGAACCAACCAAGATGTGTCAGTGTTTCAGACTGAGAATAGAAAGCAAGTTGCATGACTTTTGTTTGTTTTCAGTTTAGGAGGGGATCTGCCAGGAGCTGCTAAACACTAGTGTCATTGTCACTGAACTACATACACTCTTAGCCCCAAGTAGCAACACTGAGGTTACTGAAAGCTTCACTGAGATGGTGACATTTGAAAAAAGACTTCAAGAAGCTGAGTGTGGTAGCTCATTCTTGAAATCTCTGTACTTGGGCCGGATAGTGGTGGCACACGCCTTTAATCCCAGTACTTGGGAGGCAGAGGCAGGTGGATTTTTGAGTTTGAGGCCAGCCTGGTCTACAGAGTAAGTTCCAGGACAGCCCGGGCTACACAGAGAAACCCTGTCTCGAAAAACCAAAAAAAAAAAAAAAAAAAAAAAAAATCTCTGTATTTGGGAGGTAGAGAGGCAGGAGGATCAGGAGTTCAATGCTATCCTTATCTACAAGGATTAGGGATCAGCCTGGACTCCTTAAAATCCTGTCTCAAAACAAAAATAAAATTAAACAAACAAACAAACAACAACAATGAAGTCAAAACAAACTTTATGAAGTTGAGGGTATGATCCCTGTAACTATCTGAAGAAAGAATATTCCAAGCAGCAGGAAGACAGTACACAGGCCCTGAGGCAGGGGTATACCAGGCCATTTGAAGAACAAGAAAGCTAATGAGCCTAGAGCCCTGTGCTGGTTAATTTTTGTCACTTTGACCCAAGTTGTACAGTTATCCAAGAAGAGAAACCTCAATTGAGAAAATGCCTCCTTCATCAGAAGATTGCTTGTAAACAAGACAATAGGACATTTTCTTGATTAATGGTTGATATAGGATGGTCTAGCCCAAAGGGAGTGGTGCTACCTCTCTGCACAGGTGGTCCTGAGATTAGAAAAAACAAGCTGGAACTGGGTGTGGTGGTGCACACCTTTAGTCCTAGCACTCAAAGGCAAAGGCAGGTGGGTCTCTGTGAGTTCAAGGCTAACATCTTCTACAAAGGAAGTTTCAGGATAACCAAGCTTTTACACAGAAAAACCCTGTCTCAAAAAGACAAAAGAAAAAAAGAAGCTGGGCAAACCATGAGGAACAAGCCAGTAAGCATCATTCCTCCATGGCCTCTGTTTCAGTTCCAGTTTCTAGGTTCTTGCTTTGAGTTCCTGACTGGACCATGATGGACGGTATCAGGAGATGAAGGCTAAATAAACCCTTTCCTTCTCAAGTTGCTTTCGTTAAAAAAAACAAAACACAGCAATAGAAAGCAAACTAAGACAAGCCCAGGGGCAGGTAATTAATAGAAGCCAGAAAGTGATGGGGAGCCGGGCTGGGGGCCACCACCCAGTCTCCGTACTGGGATGAGATGAGTAGTTGCTTAGTAACATGATCTGACTAGATTCTGGGTTGAGTATAGGGGAAGGAACCCAGCAAGAACAGCCACTTAGAGAGCAAGAGGCAGGAAGGAGGTTGTGACACTTCGGGAACAAGACCACAATTGGGCGCAGGCAGTGGCAATGCGAGTAAAGCCAGGCAGACAACAGATAAGAGAAAACAGGAGCCCATCTCAGTAGGCATCTCTTGGGCTGGCCAGAACACTTCTGGTTAAACATCCTTGAAGCTGCAGATAGATTGTCCACTGCTGGGTCAGAAACTGAGGCACCAGGGCATTTCCCCACCTACGTGTACAAAGGCCAACGTCCTCACAAGATCTGTGCCATAAAGACATCACTTCTATTACAGCTTTGACCCCATATCCCTTTCATACACTTTTCTAGAGGGTCATGGGGAAAAAAAAAGAGATCTGGTCCACTATAATTTTAGAAGGAAATGGGTTATCTTATCCAATAAATATGCCACCTACCTCATAAATATAAACTACTTCATTAAGAGGGTTGGTGTGATGGTGGCTCACAACCATCTGTAACAGGATCTGATACTCTTTTCTGGTGTGTCTGAGGACAGCTATAGTGTACTCATATAAATAAAATTAAAAAAAAAATTAAAAAAATAAAGAGGGCTAGTGTGATTGTTTAGTGGGTAAGGGTACTTCCTGCCAAGCTTGATGGCCTAAGTTTGAGCCATACTGTAGAAACAGAGAATTGCCTCCCACAAGCTATCCCTTAGCCTACACATGCACACACATCATGTGCATGTACACACACAGCACATGCACACACAGCATATGCATGTACACACACAGCACATGCACACATAGCATGTGCATGTACACACACAGCACATGCACACATAGCATGTGCTTGTACATACAACATGTATACATACACATACACACAGCATGTGTACATACACACAGCAATACATTTTACATTAAAAAAACTTTATGATCCAGGTGTGGTGGCACATGGCATTAATCCCACACTCTGCAAAGGGAGGCAGATCTCAGTGAGTTCAAGGCTAGCTTGGTCTACATTGCAAGTTCTAGCCCATCCAGGACTGTGTAGGGGACCCTTGTCTCAAAAAACCAAACAGAAACAAAAAATGCCTTTATGATCTGTAACTGAGGTATTAGAGAGTTGACTCAGCTGTTAAGAGCACTGGTTGCTCTACTTGAGGATCCAAGTTTGGTTCCCAGAATCTACATAGTGGCTCACAACTGTCTCTAACTCCAGTCTTAGGGGATCCAATGCTCTTTTCAGTCCTCTGAAATTATATTCATTTTCCACAGCAGAGCACCACTGGGTACCCCCCTCTTTGGTGTAACCCACTCTTGAGAATGTTTGCGCTGGGTGGTGGCGCACGCCTTTAATCCCAGTGCTTGGGAGACAGAGGCAGGCAGATTTCTGAGTTCCAGGCCAGCCTGGTCTACAGAGTGAGTTCCAGGACAACCAGAGCTATACAGGGAAAAAAACAAAAAAACAAAAAAACAAAAACAAAAAAAAAAAAACAAGAGAGAGAGTGTGTGTTTGCTTTGTTTAGCTTTGCTAAATAAACTGTTCAACTATCTATGTCTTTTCATGCCTTAAATCCCACCAGCACTTGGGATGCAGAGGCAAGTGGATCTCTATGAGTTTGAGGCCAAAGCCAGTCTACATAATGAGTTCTAGAACAGCCAGGGCTACATAGATATATAAATAGAGAAGCCCTGTCTCAAAAAAAAAAAAAAAAAAAAAGCAAAAAACAAACTCCTACAATTATCTATGTCTCTTGACTAAATTGTTTTCTTCCAGAAGACACGAGCCAGACTGGTGATGTAGCTCAGCTGTCGGTGTGGTGGGATACACCTTCAAGCTTATCCCTCGGATTGGAGACAAAAAGATCAGAAATGTATGGTCATTATTGGTTTCACAGTTTGAACCAGCCTGGGCTATGTGAAAGTATGTCTCAAAAGAAAATGAAGGTAAGGACCTAAGAGACATTTGTAACAGGAGGAGCGCCACCTGGTCTATGCTTGAGAGGCAGGGCCATAGGCTTTCTTGGTAGAGTAGCTGGGGGAATGTCCCAGCTTCCTCACCTGAACAATAGACAACAAAACAAAGCACAGAGAGCTGACCACCTGCGGCTGCCCATCATAGTACCTGTGCTGGGATCAAGAAATCAAGAGTCGCACTATCCTAGGCTCCAGTTCAGGACAAGGGACCTAAGAACTGATCTGTCCCAGCCCCAGCTGGAAGAAGGGAAGAAGCCAAGGGTAGGCAAGGTACTGGAGTAGATGTGTCTGCTTGCATCTGCTACACTGCCACCTCCTGGGCACTCTCAGAGGAGCAGGGAACAGTCCTGAATTGACCTCTCATCAGCAATCAGATGGCTGCCAGGCATGGTGGCTCATTCCAGTAATTCTAGCCCTTAGGGATGTTGAGACAAGAGGATTGCTGTTAGTTTGAGGCCAGCCTAGGTTACATAGTAAGACCTTGTCTCAAATGAAAACTAAAAAGGGGTTGAGGTGGGAGGAGAGTGTGGGAATGTATAGCTCTGTTGATAGAGAATCTGAGGAGTCTGCACAAAGCCTTGAGTTCCAGCTCCAGAACCAGACAAGTGGGGCATGGTGCTTTATGCCTGTGATCCCAGCACTTGGGAAACGCAGGGAGAAAGTTCAGAAATGAAAGGTTTTCCTGGGCTATGTATCAAGTTGGAGGCCAGCTGAGTTAAGGGGTAGGAGGCTGGTAAGATGGCTTGCCATCTGGAAAGACATCTGCTGCCAAGCCTGACAACCTGACACAGGGCACATAACACAGAAGCACACACAATATGTAGACAGATTTTTTTTTTTTTTGAGACAGGTTTTCTCTGTGTAGTTCGGCTGTCCTGGAACTCACTCTGTAGACCAGGTTGGCCTTGAATTCAGAGATCCTCTGGCTTCTGACTCTGAAGTGCTAGGATTAAAGATTAAAACTGTGCACCACCATGCCTGACTAATAGATTTTTTAAATAAATAAATACATAAATAAATAAAAGGATGTGGGTCAGGAGAGACGGTTCAGTGGTTAAGAGCACATACTGCTCTTGCAAGGTACCTAGGATAGGTTTCCAGCATCCACAGAGATCTGGTGCCTTCTGATCTCCAAAAGCACTATGGACATATATAGTGCCCATAAGAAAGCAAACAAAAGCTGGGCGGTGGTGGCGCACACCTTTAATCCCAGCACTTGGGAGGCAGAGGCAGGTGGATTTCTGAGTTCGAGGCCAGCCTGGTCTACAGAGTGAGTTCCAGGACAGCCCGGGCTACACAGAGAAACTCTGTCTCAAAAAAAAAAACAAAACAAAACAAAATTTAAAAAAAGAAAGCAAATGAAATAGTCATACACATAAAATAAAACATTTTAAATCTTTTTTTTTTTTTTTTTTTGGTTTTTTGAGACAGGGTTTCTCTGTAGAAGCCTGGCTGTTCTGGAACTCACTCTGTAGACCAGGCTGGCCTCGAACTCAGAAATCCACCTGCCTCTACTTCCCAGGTGCTGGGATTAAAAGCGTGCGCCACCACTGCCTGGCTTAAATCTTTTTATTTTATTTTTGTTTTTTTGAGACAGGGTTTCCTGAATAGCCCTGGTTGTCCTGTAGACCAGGCTGGCCCCATACTCAGATCTGCTTGCCTCTGCGTCCCCAGTGCTGGGATTAAACTGTGAGCCACTACTACATTGCAAAACATATTTTTTTTAAAAGTGTGATAATTGTATGATTTATTGAAGAGTCAATCGCTCAGAGATGCAAACAGAAGTACTTACAGATGAAAACATGCTTGGTGTATATCTCAAAATATTCTGAAGAGTCACAGTAGACACAATATGGAGTCAGCTTAGAGACCCATCAACAAATCGATGGATAAAGAAACTGGCTGGAGCCGGCCAGCGGTGGAGTCGCAGCGCTCTGGAGTCGGAGGTGGCCGTCTCTCCCAAGTTCGAATTCCAGCCTGTGCTGTCAATCACCGGGAAAACAAAACAAAACAAAACAAGACTTTTAAAAAGCCTGGCAGTGGTGGCTCATGCCTTTAATCCCAGCACTTGGGAAGCAGAGTGGATTTCTGAGTTCGAGGCCAGCCTGGTCTACAGAGTGAGTTCCAGGACAGTCAGGGCTACACAGGGAAACCCTGTCTCGAAAAACCAAAAAAAAAAAAAAAAAAAAAAAAGAAGAGCTGGGTGCAGTAGTTTGCTGAAAATAACTCCAGAATTTAGGATACTGAGGCAGGAGGACTGTCACAAGTTGGAAGTCAGCATGGACTACAGAGCAAGTTTCAGGCCAGCTTGGGCTACACAATCAGTTTTACTCTCAGCCACAGACAAGAATAAAGTTGAACAAGGTGATCCAAGCCTTTAGTCCCAGGATGTAGGAGGCAGAGGCAGGTGCAGGTGCATCTCTGTGTTTGAAATCAACCTGGTGTACACAGTGAATTCTAAGCTAGCCAAGGCTACATAAAAAGATTCTGTCTCAGCCAGGCGGTGGTGGCGCACGCCTTTAATCCCAGCACTTGGGAGGCAGAGGCAGGTGGATTTCTGAGTTCGAGGCCAGCCTGGTCTACAGAGTGAGTTCAGGACAGCCCAGGCTATACAGAGAAACCCTGTCTCGAAAAACCAAAAAAAAAAAAAAAAAAAAAAAAAAAAGATCCTGTCTCAACAAAATAAAACCTATGATAAAGTGCTCTTTCTTCAAGCTGGTTTTCTACCTAGCATATATTTCTGTTTACTATTGGTCTCCCCCCAGAACAGTCACACCATGACATGGGGCTTGTCTGGTTCCCTCCTGCTTCTGCTCTCAATGTCTAGAACCCTGTGACATAAAGGAGTCACTCAGCATCAGGTCTGGAGCACATTTTTTTTTTTCCGAGACAGAGTTTCTCTGTGTAGCCCGGGCTGTCCTGGAACTCACTCTGTAGACCAGGCTGGCCTTGAACTCAGAAATCCACCTGCCTCTGCCTCCCAAGTGCTGGGATTAAAGGTGTGCACCACCACTGCCCGGCGAGCACTTTGATTTCAGCCAGCTCAGAATGAACCCAGTTGTGTGAAGCTCTTTTTTTTTTTTTTTTTTTTTTGGTTTTTCGAGACAGGGTTTCTCTGTATAGCCCTGGCTGTCCTGGAACTCACTTGGTAGACCAGGCTGGCCTCGAACTCAGAAATCCACCTGCCTCTGCCTCCCAAGTGCTGGGACTAAAGGCGTGCGCCACCACCGCCCGGCTTGTGTGAAGCTCTTAAGTGTGAACTGGGAACACTATCAACAGGCAGCTATTCCTACCAACTATCCCACTCTGGTGGGGTGCTATGAGCAAGGCTGTGGGTACTTTTCTCAGAGGTAAATTGCTCCCCAAGGAAAATGTGGGTGTTGTGGTGAGTGAACAGTAGCGAGAGAGTATGTAGGGGACAGGCCAGAGTGTGAGCTGAGAGCCCCTTCACTATGCCCTGCCCTGTGTGAGGTGGTTAGACTGGTTAGCCACTGCTTTTGGACCTTCCAGAGATACTGAACCAGAGGCCGAGGTCGCTGAGGGAGGCCAGAGCTGGAAGGCAAGGCTACCCAGTCTCTAGGAGTTACTTTCTGAAGAAAAGGGGTGGGAGAATGGGATACTCTCCCCTGAAGCCCTGGGCTGGGCTGCCAAGCACTGCCACCTGGTCACCTCTCTACACGTACAGTGAGCCCCTCCAGCTGGCCCTACCAGACAGAGTATGATCACGTGCCAGGACCAGGAGACAAAACAGTCCACGTGATGGAGATGGAGATGGTCTGGGCTTGGGGTTCTGATCCTTTTACTAGCCCTGGCAGACAGTCACCGTATCCCTCTCCCTTTTCTCTGTTTCCTAACCTGTACAATGGGTACAATATAGGATGACTCATGACAAAACCAGGGTAGGAATTCTGTGTCCCAAGATCCTAGCAGTGTTCCTGGAGTCCCTCTTTAGTATTTGTGGAATCTCAACCCCACAGAGTGGTCATCCTGTCACCTGCTGTGACTGATTCTGGTGTAGGGAAGACCAGAGGTCTATTAGTCTTCTTTCTTTGGAGGCTGGCACATTGGTTCCCACACAACCGGGCTTTGGTATTGTGAAGGCCTTGGGAAACCCCATGCTCCCTGGTTTATGTGGCTTTTGGGAGGTGAGCTGGGTGAATGCTTCCAAAAGGTCGGTGCACACAGGGAGGTCAAAAGCCCATCAGAGACTCTCTCATCCTAGTCCAATCTTCTGTGAGAAACCTTCAGTGCTAGGATTAAAGCTTTGGTTGGAAAAATAAAAATTTTTTTTCTTCCTTAACAAAACTAGGCAAGTACTTCCTCTTCCCCTTTGCACTTACCAGCCAGTCCCATCAGACTGTGAAGCGGAGCTCCAGACTGACGTAAGGGAACACTGTCTCCCTCAAACACTACCTTGCGGAAGTTTGGGTGGGTAAGAAGGCGGGGCTGTAGCTGGACACAGGGCAGGAAAGCCTCCTGCTCAGTGGTTCCACTCAGAAATCCGCCTGCCTCTGCCTCCCAAGTGCTGGGATTAAAGACCTGAGTCGCCGAAGCCAGCCTGGTCTACAGAGTGAGTTCCAGGACAGCCAGGGCTACACAGAGAAACCCTGTCTCGAAAAACAAACAAACAAACAAACAAACAAAAGGCATGGGCCACCACTGCCTGGCCTGGAGCTAATTCTAAACCTTACTCTTCTCCAAGCTAAACCTGCTTGCTGGTTACTCTGTGCAGTTGTGTCCTTGATACAGAGAACAGAGAAAAACATCAGTCACTCTCATTAAATCCCAGGATCTGGGTCTAAAGAAATATTTTTTTAGGGACTGGAAGAGCGCTCACTGGGTAAGAGCACTGACTAGCTCTTCCAGAATTCCGGGGTTCAATCTCTCTCCCATCCATATATCAGCTCACAACTCTTCTTCTTTAACTCCAGATCTGATGCCCTCTCCTGGTTTCCTCAGGTACCAAGCATATATGTGGTACAGAAACATACATTACTTATTTAGCAGTTCACATCTTTATCATTTAGGAGTGGCTGTCAGGGATTTAAAGGCCAGGTGTGGTGACTTAATCTACAATCTCAGCAGTGAAGGTAGGAGAGTTGATGGTGCAACTTTGAGGCTAGCCTGGGCTACCCATGGAAGCCCCCGCCACCACACCCCTGCCCCTAGAACTCAGAACTGAGAAATGGCAGAGAGAGTAGCTTAGCCAAGGCAGTTGGGACTGAGGGCACTAGAATTGTCAATCATTCAACTTGGGGGCCCCAGAGGCTCTAATGAGTCCTTCAGCCCCACTCTCCCCATTTTCCCCTGGGAGCCCACTTGCCAGCAGTGCAGCACATCCCAGGTCTGAAAGGATAGACAGACACACACTATTATTCATAGTCCTGGTAGCATACACCATAATAAACTTAACAAAGAAAGTAACAATGTCCTTATTATTATGTGAGACCTCATAGCCAAGCCCCAAAAGTTCTGTGTATGTATATGTATGCCATGCATGCAGGCGCTCATGGAGACCAGAAGGCTATCAGGTCCCCTTAGAGCTGGACTCACAGGTGATTGTGAACCACCTGATGTGGGGACTGGGAATCAAACTCAGATCCTCTGGAAGAGTAGCAAGTACTTTTAACCAGAGCCATCTCTGTAGCCCTGTTTTCCACTTTAAAAAATTACTTTTATTTATGTCTGTCTTGGGTATACACAGTGCCCAAAAGAATGTCAGATCCCCTAGAACCTGAGTTACAGGCATAGTGTATCACTTGATGTCAGTGCTAATGTTAGACACAGCACTTATTGGTTTTTTTTTTTTTAAGACTTATTTATTTTATGTACATGAATACACTGTAGCTGTCTTCAGACACCAGAAGAGGGCATCGGATCCCATTACAAATGGTTGTAAATCACCATGTGGTTACTGGGAATTGAACTCAGGACCTCTGAAGAGCAGTCAGTGCTCTTAACCACCGAGCCATCTCTCCATGCCCCCAATTGATTTTTTTTTTTTTTTTTAAAAAGACAGGATTTTTCTGGTGTAGTTCTGGTCATTCTAGAACTCACTCTTTAGACCAGGGTGGCGTTGGCCTCAGAGATCCACCTGCCTCTGCCTCCCAAGTGCTGGAATTAAAGGAGTGTGCCACCACTGCCCGGCTGCAAGCAATCTCAACCATAAGCCAAGCTATCTCCTGAGCTTCCTCACCCCATCTGTCTTTGTTTTGTGCTTAGGCTGGTCTCAGAACTCTCTGAGCTGTCTATTTGTCTGTCTGCCTCCTGAACACCGGAATTAAGGTGTGTGCCACAGTACCTGTGTCTGAGTACAGGCGCACGAGTGCCATTGTTCTGGTATGCCATCAGAGGACGACTTCCACAAGTCTCCTTCCACCATATGAGTTCTGGTAAAGGAAGAAACTGGGGTCATCAGATTTGTATGGCATGGGCCATCTTACCAGCCCTCTTGTATCAAATTATCCAGCCAGGAAGGGGCCATGTGAACTCTCAATTTGAAGCTACTTGGTTGAGTATAGGACAACCTCAAAGACACTGAGCCCCTTACTCTGAAGGGTGTTAATTCTGTTTTTTACTGTTGTAACTGAATTGTTAGGCTGTGCATGGTGGAGAACACCTAGAATCCCAGCACTTGGGAGGATGATCACGAGTTTGAAACAGCCAGAGAATATCTCAAAAAGAAAAAAAAAAAGCCAAAATTGAGTCATTAACTTTATGAGAAGCCGGGCAGTGGTGGCGCATGCCTTTAATCCCAGCACTTGGGAGGCAGAGGCAGGCGGATTTCTGAGTTCGAGGCCAGCCTGGTCTACAGAGTGAGTTCCAGGACAGCCCGAGCTACATAGAGAAACCCTGTCTCGAAAAAACAAAAAACAAAAAAAAAAACAAAAAAAAAAACAAAAAAAAAAAAACTATATGAGAAAAAGGTCACACAGAATGAACACTGAGAGACCAACATGGCATTTGACAGACATTTATTGAGCACTTATGTGCCAGGTCCTATGCAGGGCACCAGAAATATCAAGTCAATGCAATCTGCTCCCCCCTTCCCCACAGAATTCACAGTGTAGGACACATCAGGCTCATACAACCACAAAGCAACATTTGGATAATCACTTTACAACACAAGTTTTTATGAGTTTCCTCAATACTGTCTGAGAGATACAATGCCTTAAAAGCAAGCTGGCATAAATGTAAAGTCACACAATTTTAGGGACAGAAACCATCTGCAACTTCAACACAGTGCTTCCAGAGACAGTCTATACATCTACATTATTTTTAGGGAGCATACAAATTGTGCCAACCTGCAGAAACAGGTATAAGACCCAGGTGTCCTGTGGTCCAATCAATGGCTGGGACATTCTGGACATGACAAACCTTAAACCTTTAACTCCTGATCTACTTCATTCCTGTCTCCTCTTCTCCTAGACAAGGACTTTTTACATTCTAGGACTCCTCCTGAGAATATCAGATGGCTTAAAAGGGCCAATTCTCAGCAGTCCAGTATGAGATCTCTGGCCTAGGGAATTCTAGCTTAAGCAAGCACACAGCACACCCTGACTCTTCATGATGGATGTGAGGCTTCCTCTTTACCTTTCCCCAAGTCTCTGTAATATACCAGGAACAGTCAGCAGTGTGGGGTGGCCCCACCTTCACTTGACCTCCTGGGGATTCTGAATAGGACAATGAAATCTAGGATTTGAGAGTAAGCAATCTGGGACGTTCATTTTCACCCCAAGTGCAAAAGCCCACAGATTAAGTCTATGTAGAGATAGCTCAGGATGTCCTAAAGTCTGCATTCCCCGGGCAGACTTGGGTTGAGGATGGGGAAAGGGGGAACTGTATAGTGGAGGGTACAGTCTTTTGAGAAAGTAGGGATGTACCACCTTCACATCACAGAGGAGGCATCTATGCAGGTTGGCTAGGATCAGGCCCCAGTAACTCTTAGCTCCTTGGGTGCCAGTGTCCCCAACCCCATAGTAGCTTTGCTTGGACAGAACCCTACCAGGTGGGTCAGTAGATCAAGTAAAGAAAATGGGTCTCTTAGGTGCCTAACACTAAGTTAAAACAGATCCTGAGGTCCAAGCAAGCTCTACTCTGGGGTCACTGCTGCTTTACCCTGGACAGGGGTCTCTGGCTCCCACCCAGGACCACTTTTCAGTTTTCTGTCCCTCAAGCTGCTCTAAGAATCCTCCCTTTCCCCCAATGACAGCCCACACAGAACTTTTAATAAAAAAAAAAATAATTTATTGTCAACAAAGGCAATATATACAACTGGACAATAGATGCAACAGGACGACAGGTAAAGGGGTATTAATGGGAGCCCTCGGGCAGGGACAAGGCGGTAAGAGGTAATGGAGGCCTCCTGCTGTAGGAGCCAGAAGTGGGGGAGGAAAGGTGTCCCCCGAGGTAGTGGGACTCAGTTCAAACCCCATCATGACCACCTCTGCATAAGGCACTGTGCCAGGGGAGAATGGTGTGGAGCTGAGAGGAAGGAGGAGGTGTGGGGTCATAGGGTAGGTCAGCAAAGGATTGGGGATGGTGTTCTCCACAGGTCCAATGCCTTACCACCCAACAACCTAAGCCACCTCTGCCTACCTCAGGCTTGGCCAAGGGCAGGCATTTTCTAGTACCCCGATGTGACAGTGATGTCACCCCTCCCCCCTCCACACTGTCCTGGCACCAGTTTTTAAAAACTCTCCATCAGGTGGCCAAGCTGGGCAGATCTGAGATGTAAGCCAATGGGGGATAACTACCTCCTCCCGCCCACCTTTCCTTCTTCCCACCCCTCCCTCTCTAGAAAACTGAAAACCTATACTCCACTTCCTGCCTCTGGATGTCCCTTAACAGTGGCACTGGATTCTGACAGAACTGTGGGCCAGTCTGGGTTGTCACCTGTTCCCACCCCCTTGGTGCCCTGGGGGTGCTTGGACCAGTCCTGTAAGAGGCTGACGGCTGGTGGTTCCTCCATCCGAACACGGATAACCTGGAGATCCAGTGTCCCACGGAGCCCCGGAGGGGAGGCTGGGAAGGGATGGGAGCAGAGAGCACAGTCAGACCTTCCAACAGTCCCCAAAACTGCAAATCATACCATTCTCTTTTCCATAGCTGTCTTGTCCTGGGAGAAGTCCAAGGAGCTCACTCTTTTTTTTTTTTTTTTTTTTTTTGTTTTTTTGTTTTGTTTTTCGAGACAGGGTTTCTCTGTGTAGCCCGGGCTGTCCTGGAACTCACTCTGTAGACCAGGCTGGCCTCGAACTCAGAAATCCGCCTGCCTCTGCCTCCCAAGTGCTGGGATTAAAGGCGTGCGCCACCACCGCCTGGCCTAAGGAGCTCACTCTTAATTGACCAGAAATGCCTGGCCTTACAGCCTTAGACACATAGCAAGCATTAAATGTAGCTTTTGCCCTGTGTATTCAGCATATGGGTTCACAGGGCCCATAATGTCACTCTCCGACTTCTAACTTCAAGACTGCACATAGAAGTGATATGGTAGGGAACACCCAGAAGTCTAAACATGGCTTTGGCTGCATAGCACAGGACTGATAAGGCAGAGCATACACAGCACACAGACACCCTGAGTTAGCAACCCAGCTTTGCTCTGCAGTCTTTGCCCAGGCTCCATATCCTTTGAACTGATAGGTCTCATAGTCAGGTATCTTAGCAACATGGTGAAGGTACTGAGAATGGCAAAGCTAGGTTTCCAGCTAGGGCAAGGTAGAAACACAAAAATGTCCTTGACTTGGGCCTATGCAAGTGATACATGGCAAGTCAATCCCAGCACTAGGGAGGCAGAGGCAGGCCATCCAAGAGTTAAAGGCTATGGCTCAGTAGTTAAGGGCACTGGCTGCTCTTTCAGAGGACCCAGTTCAATTTCCAGAACCAACCAGAAGCTCACACCTTTCTATAACTCCAGTTCCAGAACTTCTGACACCTTTTACACAATATCCATGCAGCCGAAACACCACTAAACATAAAATAAAAATAATAAAGAGACCAATCTGATCTTAGAAAAAAGAAAAAGAGATTTCAGGTTCAACCACTGCAAAGAGGGAAAAAAAAGAAAAAAAATAAAGGTAGGCAGTGCTCGCAGATTTTAATCCCAGCATGAGATGAGAGGCAGATGATTTCTGTTATTTTTTTCCAAGAAAAAATTTCCCCCTATACAATTTAAGACAGGTATGATTTTGCTGTTTTTTTTTTTTTTTTTTTTTTTTCTGGAGTTTAAAATTATGCATGAGAATACAAGATAAGCACTGTGACCCACACCTTTAATGTCAGCACTTGGGAGGCAGAGAGGTTAGATCTCTGAGTTTGAGGCCAGCCTGTCTATGCTACACAGTGAGTTCTATGACAGCCAAGGCTATGTAGAGACTCTGTTCAAAAACAAAAAAGAACTGAGAATACAGCAAGTGCAATGGTAGAGTACTTGCCTGGACAATTCTAAGTTCTGGGTTCACTCTTCTTTCTATCTATCTATCTATCTATCTATCTATCTATCTATCTATCTATCTATCGACTCATCAAACCAGGTGTGGACCACATACATGCTCTTAACTCCAGACCATAGGAAGGTGGAGAAAGAAAATTGTAACCCAAAGCTCAAGACCTGTATGGGCAACTGAGTAAGACCCTGTCTCACAATAAAAAGTAAAGACAGTGGGGCAGTAGCTCAGAGGCACAACAGTAAGGTCTGAGTTGGTGCCCTAGTTCTCATCTCCTGAGGGAAAGTTAAGGCAACATTACATCAGAGTAGTGGCAGTTCGTAGGAGTAAACTGAAGTTTGCTGATGGAGTGACATGGGGTTTGAGACAGAAAGGGTAACTGTAGCAAGTTACTAGAAAAGGGGAAGTATGACAAGGCCTTGCGAGGTAGCCCTGCCTGCCATAGAACTTGCTATGTAGACGAGACCTGTCTTAAACTCACAGCAATCTGCCTGCCTCTGCCTCCTGAGTGCTAGGGTTATTTGTTTTGTTTTGAGACAGGAGTTCACTCAGTAGCCCAGGATGGCCCCCAAACTCATCACTATCCTCTTGCCTCAGTCTTACTAGTACTGAGATTACAGTCAGTTGTTGTCACACTCTGCTGACAACCAAATAGAGGTAACATCTATTAACCAAAGGAAGAGAGGGCCAGGCTTGACCTCACAGATGGTATCTAGAGCTATGGACCCAGATGTCATCTCCTAAATACAAATAAGCATTATCTATGCTAAACTTGGAAGTGCTATGACTACTGGGCTCATCATAGGGCTAATAAGCTTACAGTCTAGAAGAGGAATGACAGACAACAATATGATGTGCTACTGTATGAATCAAGAATAAATAAGCAAGGGATGTGAGAAAGGCCAGGTATGATGGTTTATACATCTGTAATCCCAGCACTTGGGAAGAAAAGGGTATGAGGGTCTACAAGGGTATGTATAACCTGTTCCAAGCTATGACAGAAGGTAGAAATAAAGCCGGGCGGTGGTGGCGCACGCCTTTAATCCCAGCACTTGGGAGGCAGAGGCAGGCGGATTTCTGAGTTCGAGGCCAGCCTGGTCTACAGAGTGAGTTCCAGGACAGCCAGGGCTATACAGAGAAACCCTGTCTCGAAAAACCAAAAAAAAAAAAGAAGGTAGAAATAGAGGGAGAGATTACAGAGGCCTAAATACTGGCTTTAACCTTATGGTAGTCAATGCAAGTTGGCAAAGAAGAAACTTCAGTGTAGAATATTATAGATAAAGTCAGCCCAGTGGACTCCAGAGACAGGTAGAAGACAGTTGACAAGAGTAAAGATTCCAGCCTGGGAATAAGTGGGACAGTAGTCAGAGGGATGAAGGAGTCAAAGAATAACAGCTTCGTGCAGGCTGATACAAGATCTGGAACAGGTAACAGCCAAAGACAGGAGAAAATCAATTGCTTTTGCAAAGGGAGATAGCCCCTGATAGGGTCAGTCCAGCCTTCTACTGGAAGTACACTTGAACCTAGACACTAAAACAGAGAGGGACTTGTATTAGCAATTTCTTCTGAGATTGAAACATTCTGTCTTTAAGCTCCTTAAGTAGGAAGGTTAAACAACTTAAAATAGTTTCAGGAAGTCCCCCAAACTAGCTAAATTCACTAAGCCCCTCCCTACAAGAGTAAACAATAAGAGCTGTGAGTACCTCTCAGAGAAGTAAAGCTGAGCTTCAAAGACACTCAAGAGAAAACCTGCCTGAGACCACGCCAACTGCCTGGAAGAAGCAGAAACCAACTTGGAAGAGGTTGTGTGGAAGAGGTTTAGCCTAACTGAGGTGCCTGGAAAGGACACGCTCCAATTCCTTGTGGAGCTGCCTACAGGCCATGCAGTGTGCACTAAATTTCCACCTTTGTGAGTGACATGTCACCCATGGCTTTGGAAATGCAACTATCTTTGAATAATTTCTGTTCCTATAAGTAAATCTCATCCATATTCCTGTGACAATAAAACTCATTGGTTCACCACATTAGACTTTGGTGGCATGCATATTTTTGGTCTGTTGTAGGTTCCTTAATGGGGCGGTGGGGGTGGGGGGCGGAAGGATAGATTTGTGTGAATTACATCTCCTGAAGAAAAGTTTTGCCACACAACAGGGTTGTGCATCAGCTTGCAACTGGGTGTCTGGTAGAAGCATGACAAATTACAGCTTGTTGGGTGAGCAACCCTGGCTAAGAAACTTTACAAGTCTGTGGTGGCTTGAATATGCTTGGCCCACTGCAAGTGGCACTAGTAGGAGGTATGGGCTTGTTGGAGAAGTGTGATTACCTGTAAGCAGGCTATGAGATTTTATGCTCAAGCTCCACCTAGCATGGAAGAGATCCCCCCTCCTGGCTGCCTGCATCCTTCTGGTCAAGATGTAGAATAGAACTCTCCTGCCCTTATATATTATGTCTAGAATCACCAGGGCACAGAATAATTGTTTAGCTTTTTGAGGAACTGCTAAACTGCTTTTCCACAGTGGCTATATCATCTTACATTCTAACCAGAAATACATTGTTCTTTAAAAAAAAGGAGAACTCCCCACCATGCCTGCCTGGACACTGCCATGCTTTCTGTCTTGATTATAGAGTACACCTCTGAACCTATAAGCCAGCCCTATTAGATGTTGTCCTTTATTAAGAGTTGCAATGGTCACGGTGTCTCTTTACAGCAATAAGACCTAAACTAAGACAATGCCCAAGGCCTAGCACCCCACAGCACTTTACTTCAGTGTTGGAGATAAAATCTTTGCTGGACACAGCAGTTTATGCTTATAATCTTAGCTTCAAGGGCTGAGGCTGGAGAACTGAGAGATCAAGGTTAGCCTAGCCTACAGAATAGACTCTGTAAGAGCACTGGCTACTTTTGCAAAGGACTCAAGTTCAATTTCCCGCATCTACATGGTGGCTCACAACCACCTGCAATTCTTTTTTTTTTTTTTTTTTTTTTTTGGTTTTTCGAGACAGGGTTTCTCTGTGTAGCTTGGGCTGTCCTGGAACTCACTCTGTAGATCAGGCTGGCCTCGAACTCAGAAATCAGCCTGCCTCTGCCTCCAAGTGCTGGGATTAAAGGTGTGCGCCACCACCGCCCGGCCAACCATCTGCAATTCTGCAGGTGATTCAAAACGTTCTTCTGGAGTCAGCAGGCCCCAGGCACCAATGATGTACAGACTTACATGCAGACAAAATAACCATATACATTGGGATTTTATACACATGTTAAACAAGTATCCCATGCTAGTAACTTCCTTTTCTGGTTTTTTATTTTATTTTAATTATTTATTTTACTTTTTAAAATTTTTGGTTCTTTGTGAGTTTCACGTGATGCACCCTAGTCCCTCTCATCTCCTAGACCCTGCCTATTTGTCCCCTGCCCTTGTAACCTCCTTCCTAAAATACACACAGCATAAAAAACATCTCATCGTGGAAGCTGTAGCGTGTCAGTGTGCCCTACAATACAGCTGTGTCCACACATTCTCACCTGCAGATGCTCAGGGTTGGTTGTAGTCACTGCGGTTCTGTATAACAGCTACAGATGAAGTGAGGTAGCATGGCATGGTGTGAGAGTGTAGGGAAGAGGAAACTTTCAGAGTTGGTGTACATTTTTTGGTTTTTGAAGACAGAGTTTCTCTGTGTAGCCCTGCCTGTCCTGGAACTTGCTCTACAGACCAGGCTGGCCTCGAACTCACAAAGATCCATCTACTTGCCTCTGCCTCCCAAGTGCTGAGATTAAAGTTGTACACCACCACATCCAGCTTGGTGTTCTCCTAATGAGAACCAGGTATCAAACTTATGTCTGGTTTGTATAGCAAGTATTTTACCCTTGAGCCAACTCTCTAGCCATGGACTTTTTTTGAGGTATGGTCTAGCTACTTTGCCCAGGCTGGCATCAGACACCTGAGCTCAAAGGCAGAGGCTGGGACTACAGGTGCACAACATTACAATGCCTGGTTTACAATTTTTCCTTCTGTAAAACCAAACCATAAGGCTTCCTATGCACTACTTTCATGATGAAGACATTACAAAAAACTCAGAACTTAGTTAAGGATCCAGAAGCTGAAGGCTCCTCAAGCTACTGATTCCTTCAGGTGACAAAGGGGCAGAGGAATCAATGGATGGAGATAAAAAAAGCAGAGGAGAGCAAAGCCTGATGTGATGGAGACCAGAACCCCAAAGCCAGGGAATGCAAGCTGGGAGCCACTGAACTGCTCAGCTCAGTTTAATCCAGTGGAAGGAAGGAGGCCTGACTCCTGAAGGCTGTCCTCTGACCTCCTCTACACTATGGCATGTGCCCTCCCATGAGTAAATAAAACAAAAACTCTTTAAAAGCTTGACAAATAAGGAAAGAAAGCTGGGAGATTTGATTACTAGTCTTTGGGATAAACTGGTCCCTTCCACTCTTGGGCCCTAGAAGAGGTCTCTTCCTGAGTGGGCTGCTCCAACTCTCACTTCCCACCCAATCCTTTCCAACTGTGCGTTCACACTCATTCCTTCTGCAGAGGCTGGACTAAGCCCATTTCTTTTAGTTCTCACTAAGGACAAAACCTACATAAGGAGCTTGAAAATGACACACCACTCAAATGACAAGCAAGAGCAGAAAGCAATTTCTAGCTCAAGAGCTTTCTTTATGTCAGGTACTGTTGGTTGCAGGATATTTCATCACATTTTGAACCCTGAGACTGGATTATTTATTGGAAAAACTTGTTTCTGGTCATGGCGTCATCCCTAGCATACACCTTTAATCCAAGAGCTTTCTGTCTGTTGTAAACAGGATTAAATAAAGTCAACCATAAGTCAAGAGGCAAGGCAAGTAACTGTTGACAGGTAGTGAACATAAGAAAACAAAAAAACGAGAGTAAGAGGAAGTCAGGAGGATACAGAGAGATGCACAGGAAGTAGAAGGGAGGGACATTCAGTTGGGGGCAGGAGTTGAGACAACATGGAGAATTTTCTTTTTGGGATGCTGGCTATAAAAGGAAGGTCAGCTGGGTGCTTTCCCAGGCAGCTTCATATACATATCCATTAGTTCAGCAAGGCTGACAACAGTGAGCATCTCTTGTTTCTATATCTAGGATTTTTACTCTTTCCTCTATGCAAGGGTAGAAGGTTTACTTCCATGGAAGCTGTATACCCTGGGGCTGTCAAACCTCTGGGTTCCCAAACAAGAAACAACAGCAGCAGCTCTGCCCTGACAAGGTTCCATGTATCATGACAGCACCGGGACACACTGCCACCTCCTCACTCCCATTCTCTCACTTTGCCATCACCCGTGGTGCCCTGACCCTTCCAGTTTGTTCAACTCACCACTCCAGACAGGTATTTTGGGCACAAGACACCCCAAGACTCAAGATGAAGGAGTCCTTCATACAGGCAGATGAAGGCAGAAGATCCCAGGTTGATCTAGAAGGCCCAGAAGCATGCAACTCCAAGGAGGATATGCCCACCCAGGAATTAACACTGAAATGTGACAAGCTGAAGCTTGAGAGCATTAAAACTGATCAAAGTATACAAGTAAGCCCTGTCGTAAGAGTGAAGACCATTCAGGCAAATAGAGAGGCACATGGTGTACTCCTGTATAGACTTCTGATGAGGAAGGATATGACCAAACTAGTAAAAGTGGGGACTACTGGGGACCTGCAAGGGAAATGACGTTTGCTTGCCTCCATACTAAAAGCTTACTTCCTCTTTACAAGCCCCATACCAGGGGCCTGTAGCTGCCTAATAGCTGTTTTAATCGCCTCTGCTCCAAAAGTATATTAATGACACATTTCTAACCTTGTAGGACAAGGGTCTAAGCACTCCCTGGCAACAACCAATCCTTCATTCACAAATTCCTTATCCTGAGATGTTGTAATCTGAATTCAATGAGAGGACATGGGGACGAACCAGGCTTAGTCTCTGTCCCTGGAGGGCATGGCAGTCTTGATTCCCCACTGTGATAACAGGACTATAGGTTAGCAGAAAGACCCTGGAGCTTTTGAGATGGCTCCATGTTTAAAAATATTCACAAGTCTGATTCTCAGTATGTACCCTAGGGGCTCAAAATCATCTGTAATTCCATCTCCAGGCCTCCTATATCTCTCTCCAGCCTGCAGTACCTCCATGAGAACTGGTACTCTCATGTACTTACCCACATACAACCTCATACACTTAATTTAAAATATAATAAAAAATTTTTTTTGAGATAGGGTGTCTTTGTATAGCCTTGGCTGTTCTAGAACTAACTCTTTAGACCAGGCTGGCTTTGAACTCATGGAGATCCACCTGCTTCTTCCTCTGGAGTGCTGGGATTAAAGGCATACACCACCACCACCTGGCTACAAAATAAATCTTTTAAAAAGCTTATAAAATAAGACTAAATTAATTAAAGAGCTGGACAGGGTAGCAAATGCCTTTAATCCCAGCACTCAGGAGGCAGAGGCAGGGAGGTCTCAAGTGGACTGAAGAAGCCAGCTTGGTCTACATCATGAGTTCCAGGACAGTCAAAGCTACACAGTGAGATCCGTCTCAAAACACCAAAAAAATTTAATAAACAAAAACATGTTTGTGTTAATTTATTTGGGGGAGGGGAAGCAGGTGGGCCATGGCACACACGTAGAAGTGAATGCTTCTTTATGACAGGGCACCACAAGCATAGCAAAGGGAGAGAATGGGACTGAGGAGGTGGCAGTGTGTCCACCAAACAAGGACAATGTCTAGCAGCCTGTTTTCTCCTTCTACCATGTGAGTTCTGGGGACTGAAGCCAAGTCATCAGCCTTGGCAGCAAGCACCTTCACCTGATAAGCCATCTACCTCCCTGGTCCCCATGTCCAGCTCATGTAAAGAGCTTTTTTAGGTTTTGGGTTTTTTTTTTTTTTTTTTTTTTTTTTTTTTTTTTTGGTTTTTTTTTTTTTTTTTCGAGACAGGGTTTCTCTGTATAGCCCTGGCTGTCCTGGAACTCACTCTGTAGACCAGGCTGGCCTCAAACTCAGAAATCCACCTGCCTCTGCCTCCCAAGTGCTGGGATTAAAGGCGTGCGCCATCACCGCCCAGCAGGTTTTGTTTTTTTAAGATAGGTTCTCACTCTGTAACCTAGGCTACTTTCAACCTGTGGCAAACCTGTCTCAGACTTTCGAGTGTTGGATTATGCTTGGTTTATAAGGTATTTTTATAAGGATCAAATGAATTATATTCAAGAGGTTCTCAGTCAGTAGGCAGGTCATAAACACAAACAGCAGCTTTCAATGGAAGGTCACGTGTACTGTTGAGTATCCTTTCCATGTTCGTCACTCACCCATAGCCCACACCTGTTTGAATGATTGAGCACCTACCTCATCTAGGCCCCTGTATCACCAGGGTAAGCTCTTCCAGGGCTCCAACTGGAACCAGTCTCATGGACTAAGATGAGCACCAAGCTTTGGGAGGCCTAGCAAAACTTAATGACCACCACCAGAGATGCTCAGCTTACAGGCCAGCTTCCTCAGCATTCAAACCCCTGTCCTTGGCCTTCTTTTGGAGGCTTAAACACCCAGCCAGCATCTCTATCCTGGGCTCTGGCTATGATCCAAGAACTCAGCTTTCCTCACCAGCCCCTCCCAGGAGGGCTCACCTGAAGAGGGACTTTGTGGCTGGGGCAGGCCCTCGGCGGCTTTGCTGTCATTAGAAGAGTCCTTACTGTCGGTGGTCCTGAGCTGCGTGTGGGAGAAGAGCTGGAGGACGAAGCCAGGAGGGAAGCTGCCATCAGTGAAGTGTCGGACTTCAGTTGGTGCTGCGAACGTCTCTGTGGGTGACTCAGGAGATGGGGGGTCTGGAAGAAGGCCACGTAGAAGTGTGAGTAGCAGAGGATAGAACCCAAAGGCTCAAGCCCTAAGCTTCAGTTGAGCCCATGCAGATGCTCTTTGATGTCCACTTCCTCGTGGACTGCATGCTCCAGTGTTACAGCCAGGCTTAGTACCTAAATCCCCTCACCTGGGTCAGGGTCCAAGATTTTGGTCATATGCCTGCTTCTCTTCTTTCTAGCAGGCTCATCCTCAGGGGACTCTTTCCATCTCTGACCACGGGGCTTTTTATTCCCTTGCTCTATGGCAGGGGCAACTGCAAAAGGAAAAAACTTTAGCACTTTAAGGCCAATGAACCCAAGCATTTAACCTCAGGTTCCTGAGAACACCCTCCCACCCCAGCCCCTTAGCACAGGGTGTCCCACTAAGCCGAAGCTCCCCTGTTGACTGACCAGGCAGCTCAAGGGGGCGGAGTCCTCTGGGCCGGAGCCTCTTAGGGAGGGATGGGTTGTCCTCGGAGTCCAAGAGGACCACGATCTCTGCTGGCATCCTGGCAGGATCCGGGTTGGAGATGGGTCTGGCTGGCCATCCTGGCCTGACTCTGAGGGGGCAAAAGCCCACTGAGCTCGAGGGCCCCCATAGGCCCCACTTCTCCCTCAGCCCTCACCCTTACTACCTAGGCTGGGCAGGGATGGCTGGTCAGCTTGGAAGTCTTGCAGGAGGGCAACCCCTTCACTCCAGGCTTCCAAGATGTTGCTCTTCTCAGAGGGGCTCAGGTCCAGAGTATGAGGATGCTGCTCCAGGATGTGTGCACGAGCAGTGTCTGCTGATGGGAACCGGATCTCAGCCCCACACACCATGCATAGCGCCCGTCCACTGCCTCCTGGGCTGTTCCCCACCAGGAACTCCTGCTCCCATGACACTTGCTGCTTGAGCTCCTCACAACCTTCGACACCTGCTTCCAGCAAGTTAGGCCGAGGCGGCGGCGTCTTTTCCTGTTGGGTGACTGCAGGAAGGAGAATGTGCTGTGAAGATGGCAGGGCTGGTAATGCCATGTGGGATGGTGATTCCTGTGCAGGCTCCATCTCCCCGTCAGACCCTAACAAACCAGCATGAGGAACACAGCCAGGGTGCCTGAAATTGCACTCACGCCCTTACCTCTTATCTAGTCATGAGTCCCACGTTTCCAGAGCTGAAAGACAGGCATCATATGACTGCTTTGACCTCTTTGATCATCTGGCAGATATTATTCCTGTGAGGCTTCTAGGTTTCCTCGCCATATCTGGTATCCTCTATCCATATCTGATTTGTAGACCACAATGCATACTTCAGTCTCAAGTAGTCTAGCCTCTAATTTACTATGTAGTGAAGGTCAATTTTTAATTCCTAATCCTCTTGCTTCCACCATGCCTGGTATTTAAGTGATAGGAATCAAACCCAAGGCTTCATGTATGCTAGACAAGCACTCTACCAACTGAGACAACTTTAACTGCCTCCCCTTAAAGTATTAACTAGGGAGGAGGGGGTGAGGTGGGATGGGGGTGGGGACATGACACATGTGCCAAGGAGTGCATGTGGAAGGCAAAGGACAATGCTGTAGGATGAAGTTCTTTTCATCCATCCACCCTTACAGGTGCTCAGAGGATCCAACTTAAGGTCATGTTTAGGTACCCAGGAAGGCCTTGAACATGTAGTTCTCCTGCCTCAGGTTTTACCACCAGACTCTCTGCTTTTTAGTTATTCTAGTTTATTTATTTATTTTTTAACTGCCTTTCTGTTGTTGTAATAAAACATCAAGATTAAAGCAACTTGCGGGGAAAGGGGGCTACAGGTTACCATCTACCATTGAAGAAAGCCAAAGAAAGGAGCTTGAAAGCATGCTTCCTCAGCTGGAAGGTGGCAGCCCATGCCTTTAATCCAAGAACTTGGGAGGCAAAGACAGGTGGATCTCTTGTGTTGGGGGGCCAACCTGGTCTACACAGCAAGTTCTAGGACAGCCAAAACTATATAGAAAAGCTGTCTTAAAAAACAAAACAAACAAAACAAAACCATGTTCCCTTTCCAGCTTGATCTCAGATCAGACCTATCAGTCTAAAAATACAGAAAGACAGCAACACAGACAACACAGAAAGCTGATTTGCCCTGCATGAAGGCAGTTCAACAAACTTGCTGAAAAAACAGACAGATCATCAGTTCATTAGACTGGAAAACCTTGATGTGAATGAATATTCGCTGAAGGACGGCTCTCAGGGCTACAGTCAGGAAGGATCATCCCATCAAAAGATCTTCATAACATTCAGACTGTTAAGTTTGTGTGACTGATAATTGTTTCTGTTATAAAAGTTAAACTATGTGCAATTTTCAGCTTAACCAGAAAGGAGGAAGTTACAGAGAAATTTTAATCCAGCAACTTGGATTTGACCAGAATGACACACCTTTAATCCCAAACAGCGAAGGAAACTGCCATTTTTGAAAGTGACCTCTAATTGAGGGGCATACAAAGTGATGAATCAGAGAAAGATGTGATAAAATGAGTCATAGCTAGGATATGCTCAACTTTAATGAGGATGGATAGGAAGGAGAGGATGTAAGAGAACAGCACAGAGAGAGTGAAAAAACAGTTTTACCAAGACTATCTTATAGAGACAAGTTACAGGTGAAGACAGAATGAAAAGAAGCCAGAAGATTAGAACAGATTGCCAGTGTTAGTTTGAGGCTAAGCAGAGCAATTCAGTCAGAAGCTGAGAGAAGCCACTTTGAATCAGTCAGCTTGAAGAGTAGTTCAGGCTAGAACAGCTGAGTTCAGACAGACAGACAGACAGACAGCGTTCAGAAAAAGCTGGAAAGGGTGAGTTTATTTATCAGTAAGCCTCCAAGATGGCAATTACATCTGGTGAGTATGCCTCAGAGGCTGAGACATTCTAGGCCTAGATTAGATTGTATGGAGGCTAGAAGCTTCCAAGCCTAAGCCTTACAGATAAATAGAACAGAGAAAAAAATGGCTCTGGGCTCAGCCCAAGGCATGTATTTGCACAGCTTGGGTACAACTCCCATCTCATCCCTTCACTTGAGAAAATAAGTTACTTTTACATTTCCCTAAGTTGCTTTTGGTCATGGTCATCACAGCAATAGTAACCCTAACTAAGAAAGAAAAGAAAGGGTTTACTTAAAGGTTATAAATTCATCATCTAGGGACAACAGGCAGAGATTGAAGCAGAAACCAGAGAAAGAAAAGGGGCTTACTGGTTTTCTCCCAAGCTCCTTCCAGCTACCTTTCTTTACACAGCTCAGGCCCAATTAGCAATCAAGAAAATGCTCTACAGGGTAATCTGATTGAGGCAACTCTTTAATTGAGGTTCCATTTTCCCAGATGGCAACTAAGATTAACCACAATAGTATATAATCTTTTGGGAGTGAAAATACTAAATTTGATCAATGTGATGGTTTGTATATGCTTGGCCCAGGAACTGGCACTATTAGGAGGTGTGGCCTTGTTGGAGTAAGTGTGTCATTGTGGGTGTCAGCTTTAAAACCCTTGTCCTAGCTGCCAGGAAGCTAGTCTTCTCCTAGCAGCCTTCAGATGAAGATATAGAACTCTTAGCTCTGACTGCACCATGCCTGCCTGGACACTGCCATGCTCTTGCCTTGATGATAATGGACTGAACCTCTGACCCCTCAAACTAGTCACAATTAAATGTCTACAAGTTATCTTGGTCATGGTGTCTGTTCACGGCAGTAAAACCCTAACTAAGACAATCATTTGATTGTCACCAAAAGAACTGGCATGCAGGAAATAGCTGCCCTGCCTGTTTCTCTATACGTTAAGGTCTCTCCCAAAGATCAACCTGTCTCTCACAATCAGCCTTCCTTTTCAGGATGCTCCAGAAGTATGTGCAATGATGGCCATGCCCCTTTGGCTTGTGTTCCCAGTTCTCTGCAGATGAGAAAAGCTCTCTCAGAACAGAAACCCTCAATTCAGAGGTGGCCTGGTTCTCTTCTGTC
Organism: Mastomys natalensis; assembly: GCA_021653895.1. Classification (NCBI taxonomy): domain Eukaryota; kingdom Metazoa; phylum Chordata; class Mammalia; order Rodentia; family Muridae; genus Mastomys; species Mastomys natalensis. The sequence goes on from JAJTUV010001694.1 coordinate 238,485, forward strand.
AGGGCTGTGATCCCTAAGTACTATAACTCCCCTCTACCAACTGGGACCTAGGAAGAGGGAGCTTCTGGAACATTCTAGGTCCTAGAACCTTTCTTCCATGTGACAGGACCCCTAGTTTCAATTGGTCTTCTTCCCCTAATTCTCCTAAACCAGGGCTCACTGTCAACTGGCCCAGCCAGCACTTCTTCCACGAAGTCACCTTTTCAATCTTGACTTCCACTCAAAAGCATTCAGGGAACTATGTGCCCTTGGTTCTCTTTCTGTTCCTCCTCGTCACCTACCTGGATTCTTTTCCCTCCCCTCCAGAAAAATCACACCTAAGACTATTTTATCAACTCCCCACAGAAGCTGTAACCCCAAGCTGACCCTCCCATTCCCTTCTATGGCATGTTTCCTCTACAGCACACCACAGGCCCTCAACAGATATGTGTCTAAATCTCAAGCACCAAGAGCACTAGACATCAATGACAAAGGACTGACCTCAGCTCTTTGATCCTCTGCATCCTCCTTTGTGTAATACTCACCTGTTGCCTTTTGACAACTTATATTTTATTTCAGTAGCAGTGGGATTGACTGAAGGGCCATATGCTTGTACTTGGTAGCTAGTTGAGTATTCTGCCAATGAACTCTATTTTTGGTTATCTTTTTTACTTTTTGAGACAAGATCTACTAACCAGGCTGGGTTAGAGAATTTGTGATCCTCCTGCACCAGCCTCCTGAGTAACTCAAATTACAAGCCTGCTCATCAGGCCTGGCAACTCATATTTATACCCCAGCGAGGCACTCAAGGGAATTCTAGATGTAGATATCCAACTACTTAGCTAATCACTCTCTTAGAGCCTATAAGAGACACTGAATTTAACAATATTCAAAGCCTAGTCTCAATCTTCTAAGTCTACAGCACAGTCTGTCTCAGTAAACTGCAGATAATCCTTCCACTTTCAAGTAACAAGACTGCGGCAGTTTGAATGAGAATGGCCTCATATTCATGAATGCTTGGTTCATGGTTAGTGGAACTGTTTGAGGAGAATTAGAAGGTGTGGTTTGTTAGAGATGGTGGATCTCTAGGAATAGGTAGGCTTTGAGGTTTTAAATGCCTAATGTCATTCCCAGTTAGCACAGACACTCTTTCTGCCTCCCCCAGTTAGCTCCTGTTCTCTCTTTGCCTTGTGCTACTGGATCACACTAAGCTCTCAGCTACTGCCCCAGAACCATGCCTGCCTGCTGCCATGCTTTTAGCCATGATGGTCATGGACTCTAACCTTAAACTCCCAACTTTAAAAAAACTATAGTTTTGGTGTTTGGAGACTGGGTTTTCCTATGTAACCCTAGTTGTTCCTGGGCCTAAGTACTAAGATTTAAAGGTGGACACCAGGAAGTTCCACAAATACCTTTTGTTTATACTTTGCATTGGTCATCGTGTTTGTCACAATAGAAAAGTAACTAAGACAAAAACAAACAAACAAAAAATCCACCTGTTTTTTTCTTTTAAAAACAGTCTCACTATAGCTCTGGTTGGCCTGCAACTATATAGACTAGGATGACCTGAAACTCCGAAGTCTGCCTGCCTCGGCCTCCTGAGTGATAAGATAGAAAAGATGTGCACTACTGTGCAGAGCCCAAACAACAATACTTTGAATTCATCCACTTTCTCATACTCCAGATCTTTCTAGAACCTTGTGTCTATGTCAAGAGGCCTCTAGAATCTTTCCACTTGGTCTTCTAAGTTCTCTTCCATTCTTACTAGAGACACTTTTCCTAACAACTTAAGAGAAACAAATTCTAACTAGATCCTCACTTCTCTTTATCCCACTTTTGTAGTCTCTAAAAGAACTGATTACTAGGCCAGAGAAAAGGCTGGGCTAGTAAAAGCTCTTACTGCCAAACTTGATGAGCCAAATTCAATCACAGACCAAGCAAGAACTGACTCCCAAAAGTTATCCTGACCCCTTCATATTTGCTGTAACTGACAGACACCGACAGACACACACGCACAGAATAAAAAAGAACTCATTGCCACCTGACATACTATAGTTCGGTATTTACCTGTTGGCGGCCACTGGGATGCACACTTAAGAAGGGTTTCACTTACCTGCTCCCACTCTTAACACTCCCACCTCTGCCTGAAAAATGCTTGGCATATAGCTGCCCAATAAAGAATGAACCTCTGTGGAGATCTATTTCCTTCTAACAGTAAGCACTCTATAAACTAGCACAAGTAAAAAAATAACCTGTGGGATGCACCCAACATTGAGAGGAATGTGGACTTTTTTTTTTTCCCATTTCCTAACCTTCCCTCCCATTTCCAAAAAAGAGGTAAGCTAAAGAAACACAATGACCGACTTAGTTCTCAATCTCTTTTGGGTATTGTCATGCTTAAGGGAAACAAGTATTCCACCTTAAGGAAATATTTGCATTTTTCATGACTAATTGTCTTCCACAAAGGTAGCTCTTTGTTTTCTCTTTTGGACCAGAGAGGCTGGGGAAGGCGGAAGGCAGAGGAGAGCAATGTATTTCCAGATCGGCCCTCACACACCTCCTTTGGTGACTAATCTCCATGTAGGTGGCTTGTTACCCACCCCCAAGCAAGTCCCGCTTTTCTCAAATTGGGTGCTACTAGCAATTCCATTCAAATGCAGGGTTCTAGAATTGACACCTGTGGCTCCAGAGACAGAAGGCCTAGAGGACTGAGGAAGGGAGGAGGGTTCTACTTACTGGCCTCTTATTTCCCCTCTCTGGAGGTCGCCAGCCGCGCCAGCCTTCGCCTCCGTTATCACTACGGGCGACTAGCCTGGGGCCTAGAGGCCTGGTCGCCCCTCGGCCTAGGAAACAGACCGGAGCCGGGAAACAACAGCCGCGCACAAACCACGATACTGGGAATCTGGCCTCTACTCTGGGCCGGAGGGGGCGCAGGGAACCGGAAGACCTGAAGCGCTCATTCGGTGTGGATGGAAGTCTCTAGACCCTGAGCGGGGAGGGGCGGCGGAGGAAGGGGGGCTCCGAGAGGCCTGGGATTCCAAACCCGGTGGGGGAGGAGCTAGTGCGCCCTAGCCGCGGACCGGACCGGGAAGGGCCCTCTGGGGCTGCAGATGCCGGCCCAGGGAAGCGCCTGGGGACAGAGGACTGGGAACTGGAGAGCTAGTCCCCGACCACCAAGCGGAAGTGAGGTTCCCCCCCCTCACCTCGGAGCATCGGCTCGGGCCGCGGGATCACGGCCACCACCACGGCCTCCTCGTCGTCCTCCCCTTCCTCACACTTGAGCGTCACCTCGAAGCAATCCAGCGTCGCGGCGCCCTCGGCTCTCAGGGCCATGGCGAGGCGAAGAAGGGCGACCCGATAGCTGAGGGCGGACGCACAGACCTCGGCGCGCCGCCTATAGCGGCCGCCTCCTGCTCCGGACCACGCCGGGCCCGCGGCCCGCCTAGCTCACTCGCCGCTCGCCCGGCCGCCCCGCCAGCCACGGGCTTCAACGCGTCACGACCCCGGGTGGGGAGGGTTCGATCCGGGGCCCCCAACCCCGCCGCTCCCTTTTATGGAGGCTCATTGTCAGCGTCCGTCCGGCAGTCCCGCCTCCTGACCAGGCTGGCCAATCACGTGAGGACACGCCCCCCAGTCCCTCCCCAGCCACAGGTCTAGTCCAGAACCCGTGCAGCTCGTTGTCTTTGGCCGCTTTGCTCGGTGGCGAAGCCCAAAGTCTTCCTGGGAGCTCCGCCCGCAGCCTTGGAGACCCGGTAGGGCAGCCCCACCAATGGCTGGCGGACAGGTGCTGCGGGACTGCTCGGCATCTTGCTTCTTGGCTTTCCCTTGACTAGCCGCCTGGAAAGCATCGCAGACAAGAAAAGACCAGCGAGGATGTGGGAATGATATATCGGCTCAGAAATGTGGAAACAGCATCTTTCTTTCCTTCGGGCCTCGTTCCTTTCTACTAGTACATACGCTTTCGGGGTGGGTGGGTGGGGAATCACTTCGGATGCTCCTAAACAAAAGATTCTAGAAGATGAAGAGGACTGGAGTGGAGTGTGTGTAAACCGCTTCCCGGTGGATATCATTTATGTTTTTTAAAAAAACGTGAGTCCAGAGAGTGGGGCCTTATCCCAGGACAGCAAATCCCCTGAGAGCCTCCAAGACCGGGATCTGGTTGCCATGGCGCTGCTGCCTGGCATTCGTGCCTGAGTGAAAGCTGTCACAATGGGCACTTACACTTCTACAGAACATTCTCCCCGCGGTCCCCCTCCCCACACAGACACACTAGATTTCAGCTGAGAAACAGCAAAAATGTCTGGCACTAAAAATTCTGATTTTAAGTGCCACCAACAGTAATTTCAGCCCAGAAACAATAATTCTGGATGATGTAGGAGGCTAGGGAACAGAAGAGAAACAGTTTACTTACAGTATATTTTGTGTTTGTGGCCTAGGCATGTCCAACACCCCACCACTGTATCACCAGCTTTTATTTTGTTGAGATAAAGATTCATTTTGATGTCAGTCTGACCTGGAATTTGTGTAACCCTGGTTACCCTAAACCTCTTCCTCCTCCCTCCGTTTCCCAGATGCAAGGATTAAAGGTCTGAACTAACACCACATACAGTGGCCACAATATAAGGAATTAAGGAAATTTCTGTTACTTTAAAATGTATCCAGTACTTTAAAGATATTCCAAATGATGCTATTTCCTAGTTCCTACCTAAAGGCTGTTCTTTGCTTTGCACAAAATCTCTGGGTAGTCTCTGTACTGTTTTTGCAATGGCCTGGCTACAGGAAGAAAACTTCAGGGAGATAGTGACTAAGGCCTGAAAGGCAAGAAAAAAAAAAAAAAAAAGCCTATTTTCCCCTTCCTCTGTGCCTCCTTAGTTCTTTCTAACTCCTCCTGAGCCAGTGAGTCTGTGGCTCCAGTGTCTTTGTGAGTCCTTGGTTTATGTCACTTCCCCTGTGACTTCTGTCACTTGGGTCACTCTGTGGTTCCTATTTCTTGTTTGATTCCTAAGCAATGGATAGTTCTAGTATTCCACCAGATTCTTATTTAGTTGCATATATGTGTTTTCTTATGGGTTATGTACCAGAGTGCCTGTCTGAAGGTTAGAGAAACAGCTTTGGGGAATTGATTCTCCTCTTTGTGTGGGTTCTGAGGATTGTACTCAGGTTTGTCACTAGCCCTCTACCACATACTTAATAGACTAGATCTTTGGCCACCACGAGTGTAGTGGCAATTTTGGAGTTTTGATTTCTTTGAAGAAAAAAACCACAAAAGTATTATAAGAATGTTTTTATTTTAATCCCAAGTGTGGGATATTGGGCTGTTTTGGTTTGTCCATAGCAGCTGACTATGATTTGCCTCATGCTCTAGCAGGGGTGTGGTTTTGCCAGCTGCAAATAGTTTAGTTTCTACAATTATGTGATATTTGGAATTCTGATGATTTTTGAGAGGTTATATAAATGGTAGGGTGGAATTGGTGGTGGTGGTGGTGGAGGTGGAAGAGCTGGATAGTTTGAGTTGTTGGTTGGTTATTGGTCAGTTTAAGTAGTCCCACACAAAGAAGAAACAAGAAATTAGATATCCCAGTGGCAAAGATCAAACTTGCCCCAAGGAACCTGACACCCCTAATCAGCAGGAAGTAGTCACCCCCTTTCCAATCCCCCACTTTATTCAGGGTTTTTGTTTGTTTCTCTGTATAGTGCTGGCTGTCTTGGAACTCACTCTGTAGACCAGGCTGGCCTTGAACTCAGAAATCCGCCTGCCTCTGCCTCCCAAGTGCTGGGATTAAAGGCGTGCGCCACGGCGGTCTCTTTCCTTTCATTGCTATCCTTTTCCCTTCTCTGTTGGCCTTCTTGCTCTGATGGAAAGGCATCCTAGGACTCAAAAGCCCAGGAACCAACATCTATGAGGGGAGATATCCCAGTAGAAGGGCATCCTGAGACAGGGAAGGCTGGGAACCATACAGCTCTGAGAGGAAGCCTCTTCAGGAGAGATGTTGCAGCTCCCAGAGGATGGAATTCCCAGCTGAGCTCAGGAGCCTCAGTCCTGCTCCACTTCACTTCTCATTGCTTCTGGGCTTTTTCCGATGAGTCACACCAGGCAGCAAATTCCATAACATTTATTGGGAGGGTCAAGTGTGTAGAGGGCCCAATCCATCAGGGGCTGCCTCTGCTCCTAGAATTGAACAGCAGGGAACAGACACAGGTTCTTAGTGGGCAGAGCTTTCTAAGGCAGACATTTCCAGGGTGAGGATTGGTGGGATTTTTAAATCCTCAATTTGGGAAGCTCAGGGATTGGTGTCTTGTGTTCAGATGCTTCATCTAAAATGAGCATACTCTAGGGAGGGGCCTGTTGAGGGATTGGAGATGACCTTTGTGACAGTTACAGAGGTTAAAATCACTGTTATGACAGTTAGGGTGCTCTGGGGGAGGGACCAGATTGACGGACCTCCTCAGGCAGGGGCCTGGCTACTTTCCTGCTTTGAGGGTTTACAAAGAGAGTCCTCTGTGTTCAGGCCTGCTTCTTTTAATACAACTGTAGCCATTTTGTATTCAGTCTCTATTTTGTTCATAAGGTGAAAGTTAAGTTCAGGTTCTCAGATTCTGTTTCCCAGAAGTAATTATCCATAGTTGACACTTAAAAAAAATGTTACTAATAAAGAAAAAAGTTATGGTTAAATCACCCATCCCCTGTTAACTCAACGTTCTGAGATTTCCCTGTTCACCACCTATCTACCACTCTTCTTACTTCACTCAGGAACACTCAGTGTAAGGTTAGCTGACAATACTTTGTCTAGTTAGTCAAAACTGTTGTACTGCTTTACTGCTTGCCTTCAAACTTTTGAACCTGTTTTTCATATAAAAAGCCTGCCTTGAGGACAGATTGGTGCCATACTTAGGTTTTTCCTTCTTGTGGATCTGGACATCCAGTATTATGGTGTGAATTCAATAAACTAGTCTTGCTTACCTGAGATTGGTGTTCATATGGTTTGTATGGCAAGTCCCAGAGCCCAACACTCTGCTGCCGCTTGAGTCAGTGTGAATAGCCAGCATCTTATATAATGTTAGAGGGTTGAAAAGGTGGAAGAAAAAAGAACACAACAAGTAGCCAAAGACCAATTTTAAATGTCACTTTAATTTCCTCAGATGAATGGATGAGATGAGAACTATGCGCAAACTGTGGGAATACACAACTAAGACTGGGTGCAGAGCATTTCTTTCTCAGTTCTAACTACCCCTGGACCCAGGCCTGGAAGCTTCGAGCTTTTATACAATCTAATCTTCAAAGCTGACTTATTCAATCCAGCTTTTCTTGGCTTCTGCCTGAATTTCTCTGCTTGGCCTCATACTAACTTTGGCAATATGTTTTTTCTTGTGTCTAGTTTATTCTCTCTGCAACCTTTCTCTGTAAAACTCTCCCAGTAAAACTGCCACACACACACATGCACATACTTTATCTCTCTAGCTGTTCTAATGTAACCTTTCATTCCTATGCTGTTCTCATGTGAATTGGGTATGTTCTCTCTCTTACTCGTTCTTTCAAATCTTTCTCTGATTCATCACTTTAGTTACCCCTCAATTAAACTCACTTTCAAATGTGGCTGCTTCCTTTTACAAACTAACCATGGCTTCATTTTTAGCAATTAAAGGTGTACACTAAGGTTGTGTATGTATTCCAGCTCTATCATACTGTAATCAAGGGCATGTCTGCATTCTGGCTGGATTGTATAGACCTAGGAGGTCTTTGGATGTGATCCCTTTCCAGAGCAGCCATGTTGCTGGGTTAAAATTCCTCTACAGCCGGCGGTGGTGGCACACGCCTTTAATCCCAGCACTTGGGAGGCAGAGGCAGGCGGATTTCTGAGTTCGAGGCCAGCCTGGTCTACAGAGTGAGTTCCAGGACAGCCAAGCTACACAGAGAAACCCTGTCTCGAAAAACCAAAAAAAAAAAAAAAAAAAAAAAAAAAATTCCTCTACAACCAGTAACAAGTCTTTTACAGTAAGTCATATTGTCCATGTTTTGTAATGTAAACTGTTAAAGGTTAACAAACTAAATTGCTAGGCAGCTACTGTGGTATATACCAATAATCTCAGCTATTTGGTAGGCTGAGACAAGAAGATGGCAAGTTTGAAGTCAGTTGGGATAATATAAGTGAGACCTTCCTGCTAAAACAAGAGTTAAGTTATTGGTCTGTTACAGGACTGTTAAGATGGCCAGTAGGCACAAGCCTAATGACCACATGGACCCACACAGTAGGATAGAATTGATTCCTGCAAGCGATCCTCTGATCTCTGTGTTTTCCCATACAACATAAACATATACATATAAAATGTAATAAAATATATCTTTTAAAAAGTAGACAGTGGCAGGGCAGTGGTGGCACACGCCTTTAATCCCAGCACTTGGGAGGCAGAGACAGGTGGATTTCTGAGTTCGAGGCCAGCCTGGTCTACAGAGTGAGTTCCAGGACAGCCAGGGCTACACAGAGAAACCCTGTCTCGAAAAACCAAAAAAAAAAAAAAAAAAAAAAAAAATAAAAAAATAATAATAATAATAAAATAAATAAAAAATAAAGAGTAGACAGTGACTGAAGAGATGGCTCAGCAGTGAATAGCACTGAATGTGCTTCCAGAGGACCCAGGTGTTGAGGCCTGCTCCTTTTAATATAACTGTACCCATTTTGTAGTCAGTCTCCATTTTGCTCATAAGGTGAAATTAAGTTCATGTTCTCAGACTCTGCTTCCCAGACATAATCATCCATAGCTGACACTGAAGAATTTTAAAAGGTTGTAATATGCATGCTCTGATATGTCAACACTCTGAAAGTCCCCTGTTCACCACCTGTCCACCACCCCTGTTACTTCACTTAGGACCAATCAATTTAAAGGTTAGTTGATAATACTTTGTCCTGTTAGCCAAATGTAGTACTGCCTCCACTCTTGCCTTCTGAACCTGTTTTTTCTCTATAAAAAGCCTACCATTAGAACAGACTGGTGTTGGGGTCTGGGAATCACCACACAAAACAAGTTCCCTATCAACATCTGCATTCTGGGAGGGTCTGATACTGCTTTGTTCATAGCTGATAATAATCTTTGTGAAAAAAAAAAAAAATCAGTGAAGATTTCTCCAGAGCCTTGTATAATCTTTGTAAGATGAGGTAGACTTTTTTCCTGGGTTCCTCAATTTGTCCCATACTCTTAAAGCTATTAATCAACATTATCTGACATCATCAAATTGAATCTGTTTCTGTATATCACAGTACTACCCTTCCTTTAGCAACTGGTTTTTGACTATATTCATTCCACTTGCTCTATTTCACTGTCCAATATTCACAGCTTCTTCCATCCACCATGTTAACCATTGCAGCTGTGGACTGGCTTCTAGTACAGCTGTCAACAATCCCTTCCAGTCTTGGAATAATTGGATTTTGAGCAGCCCAGTTACTTAGAATTTGTTTCACTTAAGGCGAGTGCACTATATATGAAATCATGACTTTTAAAAAAAGATTTATTTGTCTTATGTATGTGAGTACACTGTCACTGTACTACCATCTACCGTCCAGACACACCAGAAGAGGGCATCAAATCCCATTATAGATGGTTGTAAGCCACTGTTGTGGTTGCTGGGGATTGAACTCAGGATCTCTGAAAGAGCAGTCAGTGCTTTTAACCACTGAGCCATCTCTCTAGCCTCAAAATCATGGCTTCTTTAAATTGCTTAGACCTATCATTCCAACAGGACACCATCCTATCTCATCATAACCTTGTTCCACACCATTAACAGACAGATGCTACATGACTATTGGGAAACCTAATGGTAGTGATCTTCTAACCCAAGGCCACCCCTCCTCCTCCTGTGGTGGTGCAGTTAGTTTGAGATTAACCCTTTCTCTCAAAACAAGCTGTGTCATCAGATTGTCCTCTTGTCAACTTTTCTGGCAGTTTCTTTTCCTCTTTTCTCCTGGGGGGTGGGGGGGTTGGGGACTCCTGCTGTCTTGCTCAGTCACCAGGACTGAGCCTTTTGTTCTCCCTCTTCAGGTGCTCCTGCCTCCCAAGTGCTTCCACTTCCACCCATAATTTTTCCAGTTGCACAGCCAACTCTGCAACCCTTTCAGAAGCAAGAGAGCAGAGGACCCCTTTTGTTTCTCCACCTTAACCATTTTTTGTCTCTCAGGTTCCTCCAGTTCCACCCACAATTTTTCCAACTGCTCAGCCATTCTTTCAACCTTTTTGAAACTGAATATAAAAAGAAGGAAAAGAAAAAACAGAAAATGCTCTGGGAGCAAAGTGTGGTATATCCCAGCGGTAGCAGCTGCAATAACTTCTTTGCTTGTGTCTTGAAAAACAAATGAACAAACAAATGGCTCTTTTGTTCCCTGCCATTTCCCCTATGGTATTTGAAATAAAATCTCCCCTTTTTTTATTTAGCTCCATGTTGGATGTCACTTATACCTCCCTCCGCCCCACTGTTTATCCCCCCAGTTTCAACCCCTAACACTAAAGAACAAAGGAACAAGGATAGAGGAGAAAGAAGAGAAGGGGAGAGAGGAATTAGAAAAACTCTTAAACTTAATTTCTTTTCTTCTGTTTCTTCTTTGACTATGGCTAATAACAAACTGCAAATAATCTCCCTAAATGACCAACAACCACCAACCCACCTACTGGGCTTTAGCATTTATATACTCTCTGAAAAGTTCCCAGAACTCCAAACATCACATAATCTCAGAAATTATCTGAAGCTGGCAAACCCATGCTTTTGCTAGAGCACAAGGCAAATCATTGTCAGCTGCTGTGGACAGTCTGAAGCAGCCCATATCCCTACCTGGGATCAAAAGGAAAACACATCCTTATAATATTTCTATGTTTTTTTTTCTAGAAACCAAATTCTAAAATTAATGAAAGAAATTCCTATTATAATATGTAATATTCTAGACTTAATAGACCTAAGTTGATTAAATTCCAATAGAACATGACTGTTGCCAAGGAAGGACACACTAGTTCTTTTTAGCCTCTTTCTTGCCCTTAACACCATAGTGTTACATTGCCTATTGGAAACCTTAAAATTTTTTTGGATTTATTTAGTTTACATGTAGGAATGTCTTTGTTGTTTTTTGTTGTTGTTTTTTGCGTACATGAATATATGTGTGTGCCCAGTGCCAACAGAGTCAGAAGAGGGCCCTGACCTCCCTTGGAACTAGAGTTCTCGATAATTATGAGCCACCATGTGGGTGCTGGAGATAGAACCCTGGTCCTCTACAAAACCAAGTGCTCTAAAACTACTGAGTCATCTAAAATGATGAAAGGGACCAATGATGGAAGGGGATGTCACAGCAGGCCCATGCTGAGGCATCTCTTCCCCCTGAGGGACCAGCCACACAACAGTATAGCATAGAACAGAGTTTATTCAGGGCATGGGGAGGGGAGCCAGGAGGGTAGTAGAGGCAGAGAGGGAGAGAGAGAGAGAGAGAGAAAGAGAGAGAGAGAAAGAGAGAGAGAGGAGAAGAGGCCAGCCATGACCATGTGAAGAGAGGGGAGGGGGCAGAGAGAAGCTACAGGCAAGAGATCAAGGGAGCAAGAGAGCCAGGAGGGGGCAAGCTGCCCCTTTTATAGTGGGCAGGCCTATCTGGCTGTTGCCAGGTAACTGTGGGGAGGAGCATATCTGGCTGTTGCCAGGTAACTGTGGAGGTGGAGTTTAGACAGAATACTAACATCATCCATCTCTCAGTGCCTCTCAGAACTTTATTTTTTTCTTTTTTGCCTCTCAGAACTTTAAATAGCTGTTCAATGAATGAAAGAGTCTGTACCATTAATTCCAACATATTCTTGAAGAAACCACATCAAACAGCGTAAGTCACAGAGGGGAAAGTCTAGCCCATCTTCCACCGAGCAGTCAACACTACTGTGTACTCAGTGCTGAGTGAGAATACTCCAAAGAAACAGGAATTTCAATGATTGACTTCCGGTGCTGAGATTAGGTGGAGCCTTTCAGAGACAGAAACTTCCTTACTAGTCTTTGCACTTAAGGAATTTGTCTTTGAAATGTGAGATTCCTAAAGGAGGGTCAGGATGTACCGGAGATAAAGACATAGAGATGAATTGCCTTTTTTTTTTTTTTTTTTTTCTGCAATGACTGTCACTAGCCACTATAATGTGAGCTTAGCTGGAGGCCTAAGCTGGAACGAAACATTTTCTTTTTTTTTGTTTTTCGAGACAGGGTTTCTCTGTATACCCCTGGCTGTCCTGAACCTCACTCTGTAGACCAAGCTGGCCTCGAACTCAGAAATCCGCCTGCCTCTGCTCCCAAGTGCTGAAACATTTCTTTTGAGTACAGGTTTTATCGTTGGTATTTCAGGCTCCTGATGAAGATTTAAAGTTGATTCATCAGGACTCTAGAAGTGAGGGGCTAGGCAATGGAAGAGGTGGGAGATACCTTACTCACATTTAAGGCAGTGAGTTCAGCAAAAGCCCAAGTGGTGGTTTGACTAGGAATGGATCCCATAGTCTCATGTGTTTGATTGCTTGTCCTACAGGGAATGAAACTCTTAGGAGTTATGTCACTGTGGACACAGGCTTTGAGGTCTCATATGTGCTACAGCCAGTGTGGCAGTCTCCTGCTGCCTTTAGAGTGAGATGTTGAACTGTCAGCTCCTCCTGTCTGCCTGTACGATGCCATGCCTCCTGTTATCACGATAATGGACTAAACCTCTGAAACTGTAAGCCAGCCCCAGTTAAATGGTGTCCTTTGTAAGAGTTGCTGTGGTCATGGTGTCTCTTTGCAGCAATAAAACCCAAACTAAGAGAAGCCATAAGCCCTACTTTGTGACTCAGGTCTGTTGCCGCAGTTACTTAAGTGAAATTCTCTTCAATTGGAATATGTCTTTGGATCCTGGGGCTTGAGAGATGGCTTAGCTATTATGGAACTTCCTTGTTTTTCCAAAGGACCCTGGTTTAGTTCCCAGTACCCACACGGTGGCTCACAGCTCTCTGTACCTTCAGTTCTGGGACATATGACACCTTTTTCTGGCCACCTCAGGTATTAGGAACTTATGGTACAACAGACATGCATCCAGACAAAACACCCATACACACGACACATACACCTCTATACTCCCATATGCCTACACACCTACACACATACACACATACACACACACACACACAATTTTTAAAAATAATTTGAATACAAATGAATAGCAAGAGATAAATCCTGATGAACTGTGAATGATTGGCTAATGGTAAGTTTTACATTTTAAAAGTTTTTTTTTTTCTTGTTTTTTTTTTTTTTTTTGGTTTTTCGAGACAGGGTTTCTCTGTGTAGCCCTGGCTGTCCTGGAACTTGCTCTGTAGACCAGGCTAGCCTTGAACTCAGAGATCTGTGTGCCTTTGCCTCCTGAATGATGGGATTAAAGGCATGTGCTACCACTACCCAGTCATTTAAAAGTTTTTTTTTTTTTTCACAATCTGATAATTTTATTATTAGACCTCATTTATTTGTTTATTTTGAGGCAGGGTGCTGTTATAGAGTCCAGGCTGACTCAAACCCAAGGCAATTTTCCTGTGTCAGCTTTTTGATTCTTAAGATGTGCACTAACATGCTAATTGAACTGTTTGTTTGTTTATTTTGTTTTTGTGGTGATACATCTAAAACACAAGGCACCATACTGTTAGAGAAGTTAATGCAACATCAAAACAACTTTATAGTTAAGCAATGATAGCACATACCTTTAATCCTGGCAGTCAGGAGGCAGAGTTAGTATGGATCTCTGAGTTTGAGACCAACCTGGTTTATAGAGTGAGCTCCAGGATAGCTGGGCAGACACAGGGACACCCCCCCCCCAAAAAAAAAGCCCTAGCAACATCCAAGCAAAAAACTTTATACATGGTTTCCTTTTATTAATCTTATTGTAACCCCATCCCCCATCACACACACAAGCTAGGCACATAGCCCTGGCTGTCCTGGAACTGGCTGTATACACCAGACTGGGGAGATCCTCCTGTCTCTGCCTTCCCAATGCTGACATTAAAGGTATACACCAGAGCTGAATAGATGGCTCAGCAGTTAAGAGCACTAACTGCTCTTCCAGATGTCCTGAATTCGACTCCCAACAAGATCATGGTTGCTCACAGCCATCTGTAATGGGATCTAATGCGCTCTTCTGGTGTGTCTGAAGATAGCTACAATATACATCTATACATAAAATAAGTAAATAGTTCTTAAAAAAAATAAAAATAAAGTTGTGCACTACCATGCCTGGTTTGACTCTCTCCTTTTGCCACGTGGGTCCTGGGGAATTGAATTGTGGACCTCAGGCTTGACAGCAAATCCCATTACCCGTGGAGCCATCTTGTGTGTCCCATTTCCGTTTGTTTATTTATTTATTTATTTATTTATTTATTTATTTGGTTTTTCGAGACAGGGTTTCTCTGTGTAGCCCTGGCTGTCCTGGAACTCACTCTGTAGACCAGGCTGGCCTGAAACTCAAAAATCCACCTGCCTTGCCTCCCAAGTGCTGGGATTAAAGGCGTGCACCACCACTGCCGGGTGAACCCAGGTTTTTAAGAGCAGCAAGTGCTCTTAACTGCTGAGCCACTTCTCCAATCCTCACTTTCTTTTTTAAAAACACAGTTCCTAATCGACAGATTCAATGCAATCCCCATCAAAATTCCAACTCAATTTTTTATAGCGTTAGAAAGAGCAATTCTCAAATTCATTTGAAATAACAAAAAACCCAGGATAGTGAAAACTATTCTCAACAATAAAAGAACATCTGGGGGAATCACTATCCCTGACCTCAAGCTGTATTACAGAGCAATAGTGATAAAAACTGTATCGTATTGGTACAGAGACAGGCAGGAAGATCAATGGGATAGAACTGAAGACCCAGAAATGAGCCCACACACCTATGGTCACTTAATCTTTGACAAAGGAGCTAAAACCATCCAGTGGGAAAAGGACAGCATTTTCAACAAATATTGCTGGTTCAACTGGAGGTCAGCATGTAGAAGAAAGCAAATTGATTCATTCTTATATCCTTGTACAAAGCTCAAGTCCAAGTGAATCAAGGACCTCCACATAAAACCAGAAACTAGCCGGGCGGTGGTGGCACACGCCTTTAATCCCAGCACTTGGGAGGCAGAGGCAGGCAGATTTCTGAGTTCGAGGCCAGCCTGGTCTACAGAGTGAGTTCCAGGACAGCCAGGGCTACACAGAGAAACCCTGTCTCGAAAAACAAAACAAAACAAACAAACAAACAAAAAGATATAGCTGTCTCCTGAGAGTTTCTGCCAGAGCCAGACAAATACAGAGCCAGATGCTTGCAGCCAATCATTGGACTGAGCATGGGATCCCCAATGCTGGAGTTAGAGAAAGGACTGAAGGAAATGAAGGGGTTTGCAACCCCATAGGAAGAACAACAGTATCAACCAACCAACCAACCCAGAGCTCCTAGGGACTAAACCACCAACCAAAGAGTATACATGGAGGGACTCATGGCTCCAGCTGCATATGTAGCAGAGGATGGCCTTGTTGGGCATCAATGGGAGGAGAGGCCCTTGTTCCTGTGAAGGCTCAATGCTCCAGTGTAGGAGAATGCCAGGTCAGGGAGGTGGAAGTGGCTGGATGGGTGGGGAAACACCCTCATAGAAGCAGGGTTGGGGGAGGAGGGATGGGTTAGGAGGTTGGGGGAGGGACTAGGAAAGGGGATAACATTTGAAATGTAAATAGATGAAATAGATGGAGACAGCCTTCTTGGCCTGTCCACCAGTGTCTGTCTTATAGCACACAAACACCAAGAAAGTACTATCTCAGATCAGATGTGTTTTTCTACCTTTCTGCAGGTAGAACCCATTCCAGCCTACCACCTGGAGATCAGGATAGCCCTTCATTAGGGAGTGAATAGTGTCCTGCCTCCTTGACTCTTGGCTTGGCCTTAGAATGTCTTCCTTCAGGAGAAAAAGCTAAGCCCCATGTGGTAATTTAAATATCCTTGGCTCAGTGAATGGCACTATTTGGACTGTGGCCTTGGAGGAAATTTGTCACTGTGGGTGTGGCTTTAAGATCCTCATCCTAAGCACTTGGGAGTCAGTCTTCTCTAGAGGCCTGCAGATGAAGATGTAGACCTCTCAGCTTCTCCTGCCACCATGCTTGCTTGAACTCTGTCATGCTTCTACCTTAATACTGGACTGTATCTCAGAACCTGTAAGCCAGTCCCAATTAAATGTCCCTAAAGAGCTGTCTTGGTCATGGTGTCTGTTCACAGCAGCTAAGGCTTTCCCAAATTGGCTTCTTGTACTCATATTGTTTGTTGTGTAGCATTTGCCTCCAGATGAAGTATTCCACTTTGAAGTCAAGTTCCAAGTGGTGGGTAGTTTTGTGCCACCTTGATATAAGCTAAAGTCATCTGAAAGGAGAATTTCAAGAAAATGCCTTAGCTGGGCAGTGGTGGCTCACGCCTTTAATCCCAGCACTTGGGAGGCAGAGGCAGAGGCAGGCAGATTTCTGAGTTCGAGGCCAGCCTGGTCTACAGAGTGAGTTTCAGGACAGCCAGGGCTACAAAGAGAAACCCTGTCTCGAAAAACCAAAAAAGAGAGAGAGAGAGAGAGAGAGAGAAAGAAAATGCCTCTATAAGGTCAGACTGTAAGGTGCCGGGTGGTAGCAGTACACACCTTTTACCCCAGCACTCAGGAGGCAAACATAGGCAGATCTATATGAGTTTGAGGCCAGATTGGTCTACAAAGTTCACCGAGAAACTCTGTCTCACAAAAACAAAACAAACACAAGTTCAAGCTGTACTACAAGACTGTAAGGCGTTTTCTTAATTAGTGATTGACTAGGGAGGACCCGGCCATTGCAGGTCGACCATCCCTGAGCTGGTGGTTAATTCTATAAGAAAGCAGGCTGAGCAAGTCAGGGAGAGCAAGCCAGTAAGCAATTTTCCTCCATGGCCTCTGCATCAGCTCCTGCCTCCAGGTTCCTGCTGTAAGTTCCTGTCCTGCTTTCCTTCAGTGATAAACAGTGATTTTGGAAGTGAAAGCCAAATCAACCCTTTCCCCAACAAGTGGCTCTGGTCATGGTGTTTCATCACAATAGAATTCTAACTAGAACACTCCAAGAGGCAAGGTTGTTCTAAAGGAAGGTGAAACACTCCGTTTCCAGTTTACTTCCATTCCTGGAAGTAAACAGCTCAATTGTTGTCCTCCAAGGAACCAGGGGTTCTGTGAGTCTCTGGTCTGGCCGGAAACAGTTAAAGTGTTACAGCTATCAGAAGGGAAAGCCCTTGCAGGGCCGGTACTCAGGATCCCATGTCTCACCCATGACCATCAATGCCAGCGTCAGGGGTAGGGGCAGCAGGTGGTTGGTGGCAGCAGAAGCAGCAGCATCAGGGACAGCAGGAACATGAGTCTAGCCTACAAGGTAGGTCTATGGTCCAGAGATGAATGCTTTGTGAGAGAAAACTCTTCCCCAAAATGTTACAGTTCAGCAAAACAGCCACTCTCAGAGGATTCTGGGTGAAATAACGTGTGTACTTTATCTCATGTGGACAGGGATTTTATAAACATTGAGGAGTAGGGTGGGATCCAGGGGTAGGTGCTTCCACATTGGCTCGGTTTGAGGTGCTGTCAGCATGGGGAAGGACTGCAGGTGTTTTCCTTACGTGACTGACTGTCTGGTCCTCTCAGTGGGGTGTCGATGTCACGTGTTCCAGAGCAGGTATGGTTAGGCAGGGAGCTGGCTCCACTCCTGCCGTTCTCAATTCTGAGTTTCATGGGGTTTGGGCACACTCAACCTTAGTAGTTCTTCTGTCTGGTAGCAGGGTCCACTTGCCCCGTACTCAGTAACTCCAGAAAGTTCCAGAAACTGACCAGATTCACTAGGCCCTTCTCCTCATGCTTCTATAGGAGTAAGGACTGTGGAGAGCTACTCTTAGAACAGCCAAGCTGCCTAGAAGACTCTGCACAGCAGCTAAAGTGCCTGGAAAAAGCTTAAATCAGCCACGCTGTCTAGAAGAGGCAAGAGACCTGATAGGCTGCTTGCGGTACTCGGCTCCAGTCAGAGACCTGATAGGCTGCTTGCGGATTACTCGGCTACCGTAGCTGTCAAGCTGCCTGGGTCTGTATAGTTGTGCTGCACTTACTGGGTGGTGGTGGGTATATTGTTTGGTTTTGGTTTTGGTTTAATCACTTCTGCTGTTTTTGGTGACTATCATATTGCTGTGATAGAGCACCATGGCCAGGACAACATATAGAGACATTAAGCTTGTGTTTCCAGAAGGGTAAGAGCCCATCAGCAATGCAGAAGGCAAACCTGGCAGCAGGCAGGAACACTTGAGAACTCACATCTCCAGCTAAAAGCAACAAGCAGAGAGAGTAAACTGGGAACTGCAGGAGGCTTTGAAACATCAAAGCCTGCCCCTTGTGGTGTGCTTCTTCCAGAAAGGTCATGCCTCTTAACCTCCCTAAACATGTCTGAGGACCAAATATTCAAATGTCCAAGAATATATGTGTCATATCATACAAACCATCACGGTTATTCTTCACCCATAAGTTAGAGGACTGAGTTAGCCAGAGTCAGGCTGACTCTATGACAGGCTGGCAATTCAGGAGTCTAGGCCTCAGTTTCTGTTTTCTCAAAACTAAAGAAGTCCAAAACAGCTGGTGGTAGGCAGAGGCAGGTGGATTTCTGAGTTCGAGGCCAGCCTGGTCTACAGAGTGAGAAACCCTGTCTCGAAAAACAAAACAAAAACAAACAAACAAACAAACAAAACAAAACAAAAAAAAGTCTAAAACAAGTCAATTCCAGGAAAAAAAAAATCACCCTTCACATACAGTCAATCAGGAGCTGCACAGCCACCTAACCTGAGGTAAGTATAGTTAAATTCCCCAGAGCCGCCGGGCGGTGGTGGCGCACGCCTTTAATCCCAGCACTTGGGAGGCAGAGGCAGGCGGATTTCTGAGTTCGAGGCCAGCCTGGTCTACAGAGTGAGTTCCAGGACAGCCCGAGCTACACAGAGAAACTCTGTCTCGAAAAAAACAAAACAAAACAAAAAAATTCCCCAGAGCCTTAACCAATCACAAAGACAGATCTCTGGTCTACAAAGCCAGTCTGGTCTACAAAGAGAGTTCCAGGAAAACCAGGGCTACACAGAGGAAACCCTTTCTGGGAAAAGTAAAATAAAATAAAACATGCATTTTACTCCTAATTTCACAGGGCAGCCCATGGTTGTTTGGTCTCATGCACTTAGGCATATTAGAGTGTGGTAAAAGTGGTGCTTTTTGGGGAGTGAGGGGGTTGAGACAAGGGTGTTTCTCTGTGTAACCTTGTCTGTCCTAGAACTCACTCTGTAGACCAGGCTGGCTTTAAACCCACAGATATCTGCCTGCATCTGCCTCCTGAGTGCTGGGATCAAAGGTGTGCACCACTATTGCCCAGCAGAGGTGTTTACTTTTTGACTGACAAGAAGCATAGAATGAGCTGTGACTCTGATTTCAGAACATTTTCTCATTTCCTAAAGGAACCCACAGGTAGTCACCTGTGGAACTCTACCCCATGGCCATTTGTCCTGTCTATTAGGGCATTAAACCGGGTCCGGGGAGATCACCTAAGAGAGAATGGGGAAAAACGGGCAAATGCAAAGAACCACGGCTTGTCTAAAGACTGATCAAACCGTAATTTTTACTTTTTTCACACAAGGGTTATATACACAAAAAGGCAGGATGTGGGGAAGGGGATGACACAGGAGCGTAGGTGTTCAGGGGGAATACAGATATCTTCCAGAACAGAATGTCAGCTCGGTGAAGGTTCAGGGGACAGATCATTATGACTCCACCTATGATTGACTTGTCCTTATCTAAGTTGGTACAATCCACCAAGGTTACCTACCTACAAGGTCTATGACTATTTAGCCTGGCAATTTTCCACCAAAACTGTTTGTTTACAATAGCTTCTAGCCATCTGTTTCAGTGTTTTTCCACAGAGACCCAAGACTTTGGGTTAGCAGGCATGTATGTCAGGCCCATTGCTGACTTTAGGCCTATGGCTGATTTTAGGCCTTAGGTGTATAAGCAGGGCTGCCCCTGACATCTCCCGCCTTCTCCAAGTATAGAAGGACCATGGCGATTCCAGTCTTGTAAAGGCAGGGATAGAGGCCTGACCTCCAGTAATTAAAGGGGACCTTGTAATGGCTCCGGTCCTCCTGTTGTTGTTCAGTGAGGTGTGAGAGCCATACCCATCCCAATGTCTTTTTCCTGGAGAGGGGATACTTTTGACATCAACCCCTATGCAGTCAGGCTTGTCCCTCAGGGAACCCAGAAAGATATTTTAAATTTTATATTCCCTTGCAGTGCTTAGCCTCGAAGCCTAAGCAAGAATTTAGATCGCCAGTCAGAGGGGATTCTGGGTGGCCCCTCTCTGCTTGGTTTAGAGGCGGGAGTCCCCTCTTTTAGGTTGAGTGGAGATGTGTTGTGGATAGCCTCAGCCTTGTATTTTGATCCTAGTTCCCAGTGGATAGCCCCAGCCTTGTATTTTGATCCTAGTTTCACTTTCCTGGGAGGAGCTGCAGAAGATGATTGAATCTGTACACAGATGAGTCTTGTGAACCTTCTGTCCAATTAAAACTTGTAAAATAAAGACTAGAGCCAGTGATTGAGCAGTAGAAGGGGAGGCAGAGAAAAAGACTTAGGGGAGGAGAGAGTGAGAGGAATTCGATATAAAAGGCAGAGCAGAAGCAGAAGGAAGCTGGCGGTAGAAGGAAGCCGACAACAGAGGAGCCAGAGCCGGAAGGACAATCACGCGGCCTGGATGAACCACAAGTTATAAGGGATCTCACAGCCGGGGATTAGAGTAGTGTAGTGGTAAATCTGCCCAATCTAGGCGTGCAATTTATACCATAATTATTGAGTTGTGTTTTCCTTTACTGGTCTCCTTCGGGTAGGAGATTTTTACGGCTATAGAGATGTGTTTTGGGAACACCCTCGATAGAGTAACAACCTTGTCTTGAGTCTCATGGTACTCCATAGCAAACTTATGATAATGTATCTGAATAGGTTTTGCTATCAAATCATCTATCTGTTGTTTCATAAAGTTAGTCAGCCTATTTAAGGCTCAGGGACCAAAAGAAATAAGCAGACCCAATTAATGGTCTCAAAATTGTAGGAAGTAGGGTTGACAACCATGGAGAGGTTGAAAACCAATTCTTGTACCAGCTCTCATCTTTCTCTTACTCTGTCTTTTTTCAAGGCTTTCTCTGACCTTTTTCATGCTATCTTTAACCATCCCTGTTTTGTCTATGTCAAAGCAACATTCTTCTTTAAGAGCTGCACATAGTCCTCCCTGTAGTAAAAAGAGTAAATCAAGTCCTCTACAATTCTGGAGGACAACTTCAGCCAAAGAAGAGAGGGAGTCTGCGAGGTCACTGATGCCCTGTTGAAGGTGTTGAACATCTCTGTCAATGGTGGTACTGAGTTCTTGATACCTAGATTTGGAGAGAACATATGAGGAAACACCAGTCCCCATGCCCACGCCACTAAGGCCTAGGAGGGCCGTGATGGACATGGCAATTAGGGGCTCTCTTCACTGGCGAACCAGCAAAGAAGAGGAATCAGTGGACTTATCCATAATGAAAAAAACTCTTCTGAAGGGTAATAAACCAATTGAGGGACCAACTGTACAAGAATGCAAAAATCAGAATTCTTAGCCAAAAAAGGCACTGGTTGAGAGGCAGGGGGTGAGGCCATCAAGGCAAATCCATCAAGTATCATTTGGTGGAACTAAGTATTGGCTGTTAATATCAGGTTCAAGGGTAACATTACAAAGGTGGGCATACTGTGAGGGGGGGTGTATTACGAGTCACACAGAGGCCCAATCCCGAGACTTGAGAGAGGGACAAACCATTCCACTCTCCGGGTTGCCAGCGGCAATGATTGGAGTTTTTGTAGGTGTGAAACTGTCAGGAACAGCAATGCCTTCATAGAAAGATGGTTGAGAATGGTAACACAGCCAACAATCATTAACAAGATCAGGGAAGTAGCATTAAGTGCCAGAAAAGTCTGATTTACCAAGGTAAGAACAAGATTCTGCGTCTGAGCAAAGAGGGGAGTATCAGCTTTGGGAGAATGGGAAGTTACTGAAGTGAATATATGAGCAGTTTTTGTAGGAGATGGAGGGTCAGGATTTTTAGGTGGCTGGGCCTGTGGTACTAGAACCAGGTTGGGACCAATGGGGACTGGCGACTTTACATGAACTGGTTCTTTGAGGAGCTTAATGGTAAAGGTAAGGCCAGTATCTGTGCCTGATTGATAAAGGAGCAAACCCCATGAGAATCCCTTCGTCCAATCCTGGGACTTGGCATGTTCTGTAAATGTAATGGACATGGGGAAGCACCAACCCAAGGTGACACGGTTGGAACCCTTACAAAGAGGATTGGCATCTATAAGGCTTTGAGGGTGTGAAAAGTTTCCTGAGACAGTAATATAATCCCAGGAGGAGGCAGGACTCCAATAAACCGAGGTCTCTTTGTATACCAGGCTGGCCTCGAACTCACAGAGATCTGCCTACCTCTGCCTCTGGAGCACTAGGATGTGCCCTCCCCCCAGCCTTGAGCAGGCCTGAAAGACCTTGTTTACCACAATAGACCAAATAATAGGACCTAGGTAGAGTTACCCACCTTGGCTGCACATACAGCCAGCTACAGGAACTTAGAAGAATAAACTGCCCGCTGAGCTTGCCTTGAGATTTCTCCCGCAATGACTAAGGATGGGTTCCCTTACCCATCTCTAGCAGTGACCAAGGATGGGTTCCCCCACCCATCTCTGGCTGAAACAAGAAGGGGTTCAGTGGGGCTTTCCCTTTAAATTAGAAGAGCTGAATATTAAACTTCGAGCCTTGATCAGAGAACTTTGTCTTGGCTTCATGTTTCTCTCGCCCTTCCATCCCTTTCTTCATTTCCAGCCCCCTTTCAGGTGAACCCAGTTTGTCTGTGGCCGCAGGCGGCTACACTAGGATCAAAGGTGTGCATTACCATGTCCAGTTAGGGACACCAATCTTAATTATGGTGCAACCATTTCCTGATCAGGAAGATCCTGCACTGTATAAAATGTAGGAAGCAAGCTGAGGACTAGGAGGCACACACTCATTGCTCTCTTTCCTAATCGTGGACAATATGTGACCTGCTGCTTCAAGCTCCTACTGCCTTGCCATGGCGGATTGTATCTGAAACTGTGAGTGAAAATAAACTACTCCTCCCTTGAGTTGATTTTGTCTGGGTTTTAGCACAGAAACATGAATAATAACCAGGATATTCTCCAAGGCTCATGCAGCCATTGGTCTTTCTAGTCTCTGTGTGTACATGCATGCATTCTAGAAATTTTATCAAATGGAACCATTGTGGCCTTTTCTACCTTCAGCCTGATGATGTAATGAGCACAATATTTTCTAGGTCTGTCCATTTTTTTTTCTCTTAGTTCATTAAAAACAAAATAAAACACATAGCTAGATAGTGGGGCTGGATAGGTGGCTCAGCGGTTAAGATCACTGCTCTTTCAGAAGATTGTTTGATTCCCAGTGCCCAAGGGCGGCTTGTGCACACCTTCTGTAACTAGATCCAGGGGATCTGATGCCCTCTTCTGGCTTTCTCAGGCACCATAGACATTTATACAGAAAAATAACCCACACAGAGAAAAGAAAACGTAGCCCAGCATAACCTGGACTTCAACATTCTCAGTCTTGGCTACTGAGTGCTGGGACTCCCGACACGCACAGCAGTGCCCCTTTCATGCCCTGTGATGATCATGTGGGTGCTCCCCACCCTTGGTCACTGTGAGCAGAGCAGTTGTACACTCTGTGTGCAGTTTTGTGTGAACATCTGTTTTCACTTCTCTTGGACCCATGCCTGGAGGGGATTGCTGAGTGACGTGGTCGATTCTTTCAACTCTGGGAACCTGCCAGGTGATTTTCCACAGCTGCTGAGTGATGCTTTCCCACCAGCAGCAGACTGGGATCCAGTTTCTCCATAACCTTGCCAACACTTGTTATTGTCTGTCTTATGTAGAAAGCCATCCTTGTGGGTGCAACCGTGGTCTGTCATGATGTTGGTTTATGTTTCCTCAGTGACCATGGAGAGCAAGCACCTTCACCATTTTTGTATCTTTGGACATGTTTAAGTATTTTTCTTTCTTTTTCTCTTTCTCTTTTTCTTCAATGCTGGGATAGAACCCAGGGCCTTGTGCGTGCCCAGCAAGCTCCAGGCTCTATTCCAGCCCCTTTTTCACTCACCTTATTTTCTTAAAGCAACATTTTCTCCTTTTTCTTTCATTTTCTTTCTTTCTTTTGCTTTCCCCCCTCCAAACTTTTTTTTTTTCCCCGAGATAAGGTTTCTCTGTGTAGCCCTGGCTGTCCTGTAACTCACTCTGTAGACCAGGCTGGCCTCAAACTCAGAAATCCTCCTGCCCCAGCCTCCCAAGTGCTGGGATTAAAGGCGTGCGCCACCACTGCCCAGCAATAAAAAGGTTTTTTAAAAACAACTTATTTATTTTATTTTATGTGCTTTGGTGTTTTGCCTATATCTATGTCTGTGTGAGGGTGTCAGATCATTTGGAGCTGGATTACACAGAGCTAAGAGCTGTCATGTAGGTGCTGGGAATTGAACCTGGGTCCTCTGGAAGAGCAGGGATGCTCTTAACCACGGAGCCATGTCTCCAGCCCCCACACTACGAGTTGATGTAGTTCATCATTCTTCGTTGCTTATGTTCTTGGAGCTGCAGCTCCATGGAGGACACCTCTAATCATTTAATTACGGTATTTCTTCCTTTTCTTTTTTTTTTAAAAAAAGATTTATTTATTTTATGGATATGAGTGTAGCTGTCTTCTGACACACCAAAAGAGGGCATCAGATCTCATTACAGATGGTTGTGAGCCACCATATGGTTGCTGGGAATTGAACTCAGGACCTGTTTGGAAGAGCAGTCAGTGCCCTTAACTGCTGAGCCATCTCTCCAGCCTGCCGTATTCTCTCTCTCTCTCTCTCTCTCTCTCTCTCTCTCTCTCTCTCTCTTTCATTCTTTTTGGATTTTCGAGACAGGGTTTCTGTGTGTAGCCCTGGCTGTCCTGGAACTCACTCTGTAGACCAGGCTGGCCTCGAACTCAGAAATTCGCCTGTCTCTGCCTCCCAAGTGCTGGGATTAAAGGTGTGAACTGCCACCACCACCCCGGCCTGCTGTATTCTTTCTTAATGAGCTGGGATACATCCTAGGCAGAAAGTTCCCTCAGCACCGTGTTATAGGCTTTGTGTTGGTGCAAATGCAAGCTCTGGAGATGAGCTGGGTGCCCTTAGAAAACTGTGTTTTCTTCACTGTAGTGATGATATTTCACCAGGAGATCAGAATCCTGGTCTCCTCAGAAGAGGATGATGACGATAACTTTCTCCAAGCATCCTCTTTCCATGGGCTGGATTTAGTTGGAGCTCAGGGAGATGTGGAGTTCAGGCTCGAGGTGAGCATGGCAGCACATGCCTTTGATCCTAGTACTCAGGAGTTGGAGAGATTAAAGGCAAGCTTAGTGCATACTGAGTTTGAAGACAGTGTGGACGGCACCAGACCCTTTTTCAAAACAAAGCAAAGGGGTTGAGGAGATGGCTGGGGACTGGTTAAAGTGCTTGCCACACAACTGTGAAGACCAGAAACTCAAATCCTAGGCAACCATGGCTGCCGGCTTGTAATTCCAGCTTTGCAGGGAGTTCTAGGTTAGGTTGAGAGACCCTGCCTCAAAGAATATGTTAGAGGAGGCGTTGAGGATGATTCCTGGCATCCACCTCAGGCCTCCACATGCTTGCATACCTGAAGTGAAAGTTCCTGGTCATGTCATGTGATGCAGACTCACAGTTCACTGAGAGAGTCACCGCAGAGAACTTCTGGCATCTTTGAGTGGCTCTGGTCATTCCCACTGACTCATGCCCATTAGGCTGTTTCTGCTGGATCATGCAGCTGCTGCGGATTCGTGTTTGCTATCCTGACACTACTGAACTGGACTGCTGGTATCTTGACAAACAGAGATTAGAATTGCCTCAGAGAATACTACTAAACAGGTTCACATCCCCTTGTCCTATTTACCATCTTTTCTACCTTTGGAAAGTGGGCTAAAAAGTGGGTCGAAGTGTTTGAGAACTATTACTAAAGTAGGTTTTAAAATATCTAAGCCTTAAAAAAAAAAAAGCTAACCCTACACATACCCACACAAATATACAACCACACACATGCAAGAACATAGACATACACACAAAGCATAATTCACACACACACACGAGAGAGAGAGAGAGAGAGAGAGAGAGAGAGAGAGAGAGAGAGAGAGAGAAAGACAGAGAGAGAAATGGAAAAAGAACAACATAACAAATTACATACACAGAAAATCTGTGCTCTGTTGAAGCTTATTGCCCATTCCCTTCCCAAGCCATGGCTCCCTGCAAGTTCTTTTTTTGTTTGTTTTGTTTTGTTTCGAGACAGGGTTTCTCTGTATAGCCTTGGATGTCCTGGAACTCACTCCGTAGACAGGCTGTCCTTGAACTCAGAGTTCTGTCTGCCTGTGCCTCCCAAGTGCTGGAATTAAGGGTGTGTGCCACCACTGCCCAGCTCCTTTCAGAAATGTATCTCATATCTTCAGGCTTGGTGGCAAATTTGCTTTTATGGCGAGCAACTTTAATCATTGATGTCACTTCTATATTTTGGCCCTTCATTAGCTACTTTCCCCATTGCTACTACATAATCCCTGAAAAAAAAAAAAAAAAAAAAAAGCAACTTAAGATGTTTAAGGGAAGCCGGGCAGTGGTGGCGCACGCCTTTAATCCCAGCACTTAGGAGGCAGAGGCAGGCGGATTTCTGAGTTCGAGGCCAGTCTGGTCTACAGAGTGAGTTCCAAGACAGCCAGGGCTACACAGAGAAACCCTGTCTCGAAAAACCAAAACAAAAACCAAAAAAAAAAAAAGATGTTTAAGGGAGCACAGGTCACTTGTGGTAGGGAAGCCTTGGCCGCAGATGTGTGAGGTGGCTGTCCATGCAGAACCCAGTCAGGGCCTGAGAGGGATGAATGCAGGTGCTGCTTTCTTTTTCCTTCTTTATTCAGGTCAGGACCCAGTCCATGCAATGGGGCTGCCCATTCAGGATGGATCTTTTCTTATCAGTTAAAACTCTCTGGCTAGGCAGTACATACCTACAGTCTTCGTACTTGAAGGCAGAGCTAGGAGGATCAGGAGTGCAGAGTCATCCTCTACGTATCAATTCTGAGGCCAGCCTGGACTACCAGAGAGACTCAGCTACCCTGCCTGAACCTCCCTCAAAAGGAAACCTCCTTGGAAATGACCTCACAGACAGACTCTAAGGTGCATCTCCTGGCTGATTCCAAATCTAGTTGATGTAGATGAACCAGCACAGCTCCCTATCAGTGCCTCAAAAGGCTCTAAATGAAGAAGTAAAGATGCTGAGCAGAGTCAGGTAACAGCTGCCTCTTCATGGTGGTGCATGCCTATAATCCCAGCACTCAACAACACAGAGACATGAAAGTCACTGCAAGTTCAAGGCCAGCCTGGGTTATACAGTGACTTCCAGGCCACCCTGATTGCCACCACACACAGCTCAGGAATCTGCTATCTATAACAAGCATATATGAGTGCACACCTACTCTGTCAACACTGAGTTAGCTAGATGCCCAGAAGTAATGCACGTTACGGGAGTAGCAGTGGTTGCAATTCTGACTCACTTCACATGCCCTTGTAGCACAGTGGGAAGCAATGAGGCCCGTTGTCTCTGAAGGATGACATCTGTCTGCACTCATTGGTTCACAGGGGAGCTTCCAGTCTCTAAGGAAGACAGCTTCTCTTTTCCTAAGGAAGACTCCCACCCCTTTGCACAGGAGGCTTTGCTTCCGGGTTCCTTCCTGCATCCTGTTGTCTAGAGCTGGATCCTGGGCTTAAGCAGGAGGGGCTCGGATGTTCGCTTCCTGCCAGACCAATAAGCTCCAGGTTATTCCTACTGCCGAGCCCCAAATGAGGTGGGAGTTTGGTGGGCCCTCTAGTTCTAACACAGTCAGAAAAATGCAGGCTCTGAGATCTGCTGGTTTCTTTTAAATTTGTATTACATTAATATCTTGTGTGTATTTTCTCACATGAGTGTAACAGTGTGTGGAGGTCAGAGCACAGCTGATGGGAGTTGATGTGTATGTACATATGTATGTATGCACATAGCTTGCATGTGAAGGTCAGATAACAACTTGGAGGAATCAGTTTTCTCTCTCCACCCTGTGGGTTCTGGGGATTGAACACAGACCATCAGGCTTGGCAGCAAGTGCCTTTACACATGGAATCGTCTCATCAATTCCTAGATGACTTCTTTAGAAAAAAACATAGGCTGAACAGATGACTCAGTGGTTCAGAACTGGCCACTTTTCCAGGGGACCAGGATTTGAGTCCCAGCCCCTATATGGCAGATCTAAGTTTTCTAACTCCAGTTCCAAGGGATCCACCATCGTCTCGGCCCTTCCCCAGCACTGCACACATGCGGCACATAGACGTACAATACACACAGGCACGTATACATTAAATAGATGAAGTTTTAAAAGTTGTTTCTTGGGGCTAGCTTAGACATTAAGAACTGCAACTACTCTTCAACAGAACCCCAGTTCAGTTCCCAGCACCCACACAGTGACTCACAACCATCTGTAACTCCAGTTCCAGGGAATCCGATAGCCTCTTCTGGCCTCTTCAGACACCAGCATGCATGTGGTACACACACATATTTGCAGGCAAGGTACACATAGACAAAAATAAAATTTTTGAAGAAAATAAGGTGGAAAGCATCTGAGAAAGACACAAGATTCAACTCCTGGCCTCTATACACACAGACACACATACAATGTAATAAATTTTTTTCTAAAATAAATAAATAAATAAATAAAAATATTTTCTTTTCTCTTATTTTAGACAGGCTCTTATTATGTATCTCTGGCTATCATGGAACTGGCTCTGTAGACCAGGTTGGCCTTGAATTTGCAGAGATCTGCCTACCAAGTGTTGGTATTAAAGTTGTGCATCACTGGGACTGGAGACATGGCTCAGTGGTTAAGAGCACTGGCTGCTCTTCCAGAGGACCTGAGTTCAATTCTCAGCAACCACATGGTGGCTCACCACCATCTGTGATGAGATCTGATGCCCTCTTCTGGTGTGTCTGAAGACAGCTATTGTGTACTCATATATATAAAATAAATAAATCTTAAAAAAATAAAAGTTGTGCATCATCATACCTGGCAAAATTTTATTTCTTAGTATTGTTCTGTATGATGGGTGTGTGTGTGTGTGTGTGTCAGTATGTGAGTCGATGGTGTATGTGGGTGTGTGTGTGCAAAGACCACATCCTGACCAAAAGACTATGTTCCATAGATGTGATGGTGCACAACTGTAATCTGCTTGAGAGGCAGAGGCAGGTAGCTCTTTTCCAGTTCCTGGACAGCCATGCTGTCTTAGTTAAGGTTTTACTGCTGTGAACAGACACCATGACCAAAGCAACTCTTTGTTTGTTTGTTTGTTTGTTTGTTTTCTAGACAGGGTTTCTCTGTGTAGTCCTGGCTGTCCTGGAACTCACTCTGTAGACCAGGCTGGCCTCGAACTCAGAAATCCGCCTGCCTCTGCCTCCCAAATGCTGGGATTAAAGATGTGTGCCACCACTGCCTGGCTGGATTTGAACTACTTAAAAAGATTGAGTTTATTAATTTTGTCTGTGGAGGTTGGGATACATGTGCCATGCTTCCTGTGAAAGTCAGAGGACAACTTAGAGAAGTCAATTTTCTCTTTCCACCTTCTCAAGGACTGAATTCGGGTTGTCAAGGTGTGGCTATAAGTCTCTTTACCTTCTGAGCCATTTCATGGGTCCCCAAAGTTCTAGAATTTGAAATCTGGAGTGATACCATTTATGAGGCTAGAGAGATGGTTCAACAGTTAATGATGGCTCACAAGCAAATGCAGACAGATCTTTGTAAGTTTGAGGCCAGTCTGGTCTACATAGTGAATTCCAGGCCATCCAGAGTTACATAACATATCCTGTCTCTAAAACAAAAAACAGATAGTACCTGCTGCTTTAACAGAAAATCTAGGTTTTGTTTGGTTCCCAGCACCCACATGGGGACTACAACCTCTGCAAGCCCAGTTCTAGGGGTTCTGGTGCCCTCTCCTGGCCTCCAAGAATTCTGCATGCATGTGGTGCACACTTTAGTGAAACTTCCATGAACACACAACTAAAATATATTTTTTAATCTATAGGCAGGGTGATATCAATTTCTTTAAAGTTAATGAAAATTGGTGGCTGGTGAAGTTGAGAAGGCTAGACTGATTCCATGACAGGTTTTCAAATTGGCCATTAAGTAATACGAGGCCAGGATTTCTGAGTTCGAGTGCCAGCCTGGTCTACCGAGTGAGTCCAGGACAGCCAGGCTATACAGAGAAACCTGTCTCGAAAAAACCAAAAAAACAAAAACAAAAACAAAAAAAAAAAAAAAGAAAGCAAAAAAAAAAAAAAAAGTATACTAGGCCAAATCTCATACTAGGCCAAGCTCATCTGGTTGTCTATGTTGGTAATGGGAGACCTAGCGTGCTGAATTCTGCAGATAAAACACTCTTTGTGTTTATATACTATTTGAGTCTGGGGTGTCATTTTTCAGTGAACCCTTACATTTGGGGGCTCGTCCTGGATTTCTCTGAGATCCCCTGACCCAGATAGTGGAGTGTTTTTTCCGATCAGTACGTTTCGGTTGTCTGTTGTCTTTTGTCCATATCTGTGTTTCTGTCTTGGGTTTAATTCTGTTTGGGTTTAATCTGGAGCTGAGAGGGACAAAATGGTTGCGTATTATGCCACCTGGTCAGGAGCAATGGAGGATGTGCTCAACCCCTCACCAGAAGCTGGAGAACTTGCTAGTTCTCATCTGGATTCTGAACTGGCTGTGGGTCTATGGGCCCTCCCATGCGCAGGAAGGAGAACCGTCTGGGACAGTCTTTCAGTTTGTTTTTGTTTTCCTGGAATGTCCTTCTGTGTCCTCTGTGTGTATGCTGTTTGTGGTTTTTGTCCTCTTGTACAAATTTTCCTTGATTCCTGAGGATGACAGGCACAAAAGCCCACTGGGCTTGGTCCTGAACCATTTTAAGGACTTTTCGAGTCACAGAAAACTCCAGTCTGGTTGTTCATCCCCCACAAACTAACCCCTCTTCTGCAGGAATGAGTGGCCCACCTATAAAGCACGATGGCCCAAGGAGGGAACTTTCTATCTCCCATCATTTACACTGTGAAGGTTTACTTTATGAGACCGGGGGACACTCAGACTAAAAGCTACGGGCCTCCTGCTCCCCACCCTTCTTCCTTTAAAGGGGTCATCCTCAGGCTCCCGCCTGCCCCCATTTCTGCTCCCAAGGAGAGGAGGATCTCTATCCCCCTCCTCTGTTCCTGCTCCTGCTGCCAGTGCTGCTACCTCTGTCCAGCCAGCATAGGCAGAGGCAGGAGCAGTACCTGATTTCCTGACCTCACTTGGGTCTACCTCACACTGTGGCCTGTAGCACCCAGAGGCCAACCCACTATGGCCTTACCCCTTTGGCTATTGGATCCCAGATGCTCAGGGGAGACAGTTGATGACATGTGTGCCATTTGCCAGTAATGATCTTTACAACTGGAAGGTGAAGAACCACCCTCCCCCCTCTATTTCAGAAAGACCATCAGTGCTCACAGGCCTTCTAGATTCAATCAGCTGAGTCACTGGGGATGACTATCAGCAATTGCTCCAGGTCCTCTTCACAACAGAGCAGAAAGGATCTTGGGAGCTATCCTGAAACTGGCTCCTGGAACAAATAGGCTCAAGTTCAGGCTGATAGCGATGTGGCCTTTCTTTGACTCACCTGACTAGGATTTTAATACTGCTGTTAAAGGTAAGGAGAAGCTCTGAGTCTATCGCCAGATTCTGATGGGGGACCTCTGAGAGGCCACCCGATGGCCCACAAATTTATCTAAGGTGAACCAGGTGATGCAGGAAAAGAATGAGAGCCCTAGGGAATATCTAGAAAGACTTTTTGAAGCCTATAGGACCTACACTGCTTTTGACCCAGAAGCCAGAAAGCACCAGTCAGCTGTGAACAAGGCTTTTGTTAACCAAGTGGCCCCTGACATCAGTTGGAAGCTGCAGCTACTGAATAACTTTGAGGTGTGCTCTGGCACCCAAAGCCAGCCTCTATTTGCCTTTGAATGGCAAGATTTGGGAGAGGCTTCAAGGGACACTGACTTGGACATGCCTGCCTCAAGGATTCAGGAACTCACCTACCATCTTCAACAGGCCACTACATGAGGACTTGGTGAGTACCAGCTGGCCTACCCCCAAATAACTGTGCTCCAGTAAGTATTGTGGGCCCCTGACTTGGAGACACACCAGGAGGCTGAACAAGATCTGCTATAGGAGTTGAGTCAACTTGGGTACCTACTGTCTGCTAAGAAGGCCCAGCTTTGTTAACTTGAGGTCACATACTGGGGCACATATTCAAGAGGAGGTAGCCAACGCATGCTGCCGAACTCCCCCCTTCCCCTCCCCCCATGCTCCCTGCCATACCTGAATATACTGGTGAAGACAAATGACATCAGGCAAAATTCTAAGGAGTTTACAGAAGAAACAGATGGTTGCTGGCCTCTGCAGGTGGCACATTCCTACCTAAGAAGTTTGCTAAGCAACTCCTCCATCAGATTCATCGAGCTTCACACCTGATCACCAAAAACTGAAGGAACTGCTGTGAAGGACAAGGTACAAAATATTTGACTTAGGATACTTGGTTGATCAAGTAATTGTTAGTATTCTGTCTAAACTCCACCTCCACAGTTACCCGCAACAGCCAGGTAGGCCTGCCCACTATAAAAGGGGCTGCTTTTCTCCTCCTCTCTCTCTTAATCTCTTGATCTCTTGCCTCTAGCTTCTCTCTTTGTCCCCTCCCCCCTCCCCTTCCCCCTCTCTCCACATGGTCATGGCCGGCTCTACTCCTCTACTTCTCTCTCTCTCTCTCCCTCTCTCTCTCTCTCTCTCTCTCTCTCCCTCTACTATCCTCCTGACTCCCCTCCCCATGCCCTGAATAAACTCTATTCTATGTTATACCGCTGTGTGACTCATCCCTCAGGGGAAGAAATGTCTCTGCATGGGCTGCTGAGACATCCCTTCCTCCATACCTCACCACACACCCACTGAACATACTCTTTATCTCTTTATTTTTTTTAATAAACACATCATTGGTGCCAAGACTCGGATATAGAAATCTGCAGGTTTGCATCAGACCAGCTACCAAACCATATCCACACTCACAAGCCTAGCCTAGAACTAGTAAGCTCCCATCCCCCACTGGTCAGGGTAACCGTCCACATGGTCCCAGGATAGATTTCTTGAGCTCGGATCTAACCCTGTCCTTTCCTGACCCTCGTTCTAGGACTCTTCCCCTTGGGTGAGACATTTCCTCTCTCCTTTTGTGACAGTTTCTTTCTCGTGGCTGAGTACCCCAGGCCAGGCCTGGACAGACTGTTCTCTCTGCCTCAGGAGCACCCACTGGCTCCAAGTTCTAGTCCCTAGCATGTCTCCCCCAGGGGTCAATCTTTTTTAGTGTCGCCTGCTAGCATAGGCTTCTCCCCCTCCTCTGTCACTTGCGGCCGGCTGCACCCACTTAGTTTCAGCCAGTTTGCCTGAAGCAGTGGGTCTGAGAGACTGCTTGCTCCCTTCCTCTCTGTGGTTCTTACCTCTGCTCTGGGTCTACTCCTTACATCCTGCCAGGGACCCTCTCTGAGACTTGCTTCCCCACGTGCACAACCACCCGCGCACTCGAGGGAGGCTCTCTCTCTCTCTCTCTCTCTCCTCTCTGCCCAGGACCTGTAAAGTGAGTGCTAGTGGTGCCTTCTGCCACAAGAACAGCTAACATGAACGTTGCTGTGATACGGGACACACTTGCTTTTCCTTGCCCACTGCAGACTCTAGCCGCCAGAGACACTGGGCATGACTTCTGGCCTGCTAGTAGGAAGTCCCGCCCTGCAGCCGCAGCTGCGGACCTGACCCGAAGCACCTATGCTCTCAGCTGCGGACCCATAGCACAACTCTGGGTCATGACCTGTGGCCCACAGCCCCAACCCACCAGCCGTATGATCATACGCCACTGTTGCCAGATTTCTTATTCTGGTTCTGGCCAAATGTTTCTTTGCTAATACAAAAATGTGCTTTACTCTGCCTCACAACCTGCCAAAGTTACTTAAGACTC